>JARQOC010000006.1:176124816-176140934 GCA_033576535.1 Allobates femoralis | reverse complement strand
TCAGGCCTAATGGGTAGCCAGTACAATGCCTCTGCACCACTAGTTGAATGACGCCCCATGAGACCCAATCACACCCGGCAAAAATGATGAAAAGTGCAAACATTTTTTTTATGTTAAACAGAAATTTGTTTTGTGAGGTATCGCTAGATCTTTCTTACATCTGTGATTTTTCCTGATGAAGGGGTCCTGCACCCCGAAACGCGTAGAAATAAAATCACAATAAAAAAATAAATATCTCCTGTAAATTTATTAGAGTGTGATGGAAGCGCAGACCGAATCCCTTTTCCTTTTCTCCACAGATCTTTGCTGTTCCTTGGAGGGATACTGCTGCAGATCGTCATCGTCGGGATATGAAGAAGATATCACAGGTCTTTAAAGTTGTGACTTCCACAACCAAAAAAGGTGAGCAAACAATAACTCACAACTTGAAAACTGTTCCACACAGGTATACCCTATATCTTTTTCCGCTCAATATACTTGCAATCCTATACCTGTAATGAGTACTTTGTAATACTCGCATATTTGAATAGCAAGTGCAATGCAAGTCAATGGGAAATTAGAGTAATTTTTTGCTGGACCCTACAAAGGAATCTGGGGCCTGAGGAAAAGGCTGAAATGGGTGGGAAAGTGATGAAACAGAATGGGAAGACCCTGGAGAATATGCCTGGATGCATTTCTGACTTACATATGGTTTCTGGGATTAAGGTTGTCACAGTATTATGCCACTTTTACAGATTCAGAAGAAGACCTAGCAAACCTAACCTAAATTAGATTTTACAGGCCAAAAAGGTTAAGAAACAGTTTTTTCCTGCATAATCACAAAAATATAAGGCTAAATAAACCAAATCAAAAAATACTTTTTTTAGCATTTATTCACACTTAGTGTTTTGTCTTTTTTTGTCTTTTACAATTGGGAGGGCCCTGACTTATACATTTTGTAGGTTCCTCTGTCATATATAATTTTTAGTTAGCTATTTTCCAGCACTTTACAAGGCCAGCTACAACATACCCATTGATGTGTTGATCTTTGACCTGAAAGGCCGCACGTGACCCTGTAACATTCCTATTGGCGGGACTGCTGTAACATTTGGGTGGTTCCTCCCTCATTGAGACTCAGATAGGGTAATACATATTCCGTAGAAGTTTGCAGTGCCAGTTCCAATGTGCCCATTGAGGTGTTGGGCTTTACCCTCCACCTCCTCCTCCATGTCATTTTGAGGCCCTAAATTTACATTTTCAGAGGGCACTGAATTTGGTGAGGGACCAGAGGTGGTTCTATAACATACGCTTGGGAGGGATTGCTTTTACTTATACATTTGCGTGTTCCCTCCCTCATTGAGTCTCAGATAGTGGAATTCGTATTCCATAGGTGTTTACAATACACCCTTTATGATGTTGGGCTTCACCCTTCTCTTCCTCCTCCAACTCCTCTTCCTCCTCTTTCTCCTCTTTCATATCATTCTGGCCCTCAAGCTTTCAAAGGGCCTGCAGGTGTCTGGAAACCTAAGTATGGTGAGGGTCCTGAGGTGACCCTGTAGCATACGTTTGGGAGAGCCCTCCTCTATACATTTGGGAGGGCCCTCCTCTATTCATTTGGGAGGGCCCTCCTCTATACATTTGGAGGTGAAACCATGGCCATTTTGCAGTGGTCTTTTATTCCCTGATAATTTTGGGGACTCACTGTAAGCTTGGTGTGTGGCATCAACATGTGCAAATATGAAACTGTGGTGCCCCTGCGTCCAGGAGGTCACAAAAGGGAACTGCAGCCAGGCAGGTAGGACACTTGTTGCACACCAACACCCTCACAGCCCACACAACCCACGGGTAGAAGAGGTTAACATCCAGCCCTGAGATTAGAACTCTATGAGATTGAGGGGTGGTGGATCAGAGGAGTGGGTTGGGCAAAACAAGTAGTCAGGTGACTTGAGAGTATATAGTGAGGGGGAGGAGGAAAGGAAGTTAGTAGGCCACAGTAGGCTGAGATGCAAAGACAGAAAGACAATCACACGTTCTGTGAGTGCAAGGCCTAGGAGCGCAGAATCCGTACTGAGCCAGTGTGAGCCAGAGGGGAGAGAAAGCCCATCCGACGCTGATGCCACCAGGAGTGTGACAGAACCGAGAGGGACGGTGGAACCCGTGCCCTAGACAGCAGCTAAAGCCACTGACTGCAGGCGGAGTAGCCCTCCTAGTATACTGCAAGGAACAGAAAGGAGAGAGCCTGGTAGAGCCTCGTGCTGGAGGACTGCTGGAGGCTGGGCTGAGTAGAGTGTCGGCTCTAGAGGGGACCGCAGTTTACCCGGGATCCCCAAACAACACGACGGGGGACCACAGCTCCACATTAGGGTCCCTAACCAAAAGGACAGGCAGCTCAGTGACAAACTGGAGGGCCCACCAGGGGTCCGAGTCACCGCCATACTGTCCAGCGTACCACACACCACCCGTATAAATGGAGACTGTAGACATCAGATACGCTAATTACCTATAGAGAGAACCTACAGGAGAGGAAAAAGATTAAGTTTAGACGTGACCAAGAGGACTACGAAAAACAGCAGGTTTATCATTGGAGATGTGGTTTCTTTACATCCGGTCAATGTTAATATTCACCTTCTGGGAGCGAGGGGGAATATGGCCCATGGAGACCACAACTTTTTTTAGGACCACGACAACCCTGACGTGGAAGACGCGGAGGAGCAGGAGGAGGCCAACGACGCAAGAAACTGATGCCCCCACAACCATTACCCCTTCAACTGCCTGGCGAGTAGATGGTTCTCTGGTCCCAGGTAGGACGAACAACCTCATGTACAATATCTCCTCATATGTCCTTTCTCCCACAGAATCCAAGACCTTACAGAGGGGGCTCTCTTTTTGTCCGACTCCCCCTTAATACCTTCTCACTTGACCAAGAATTGAGGAGACTCTTTAGAAACATCCGTATAAAAGCTCATTTTATGCCCATTAGTGACGCTACATCGGGATGCACAGTGGTCACATTGACCAATCAATTTTCCTTAAGAAAATGAGTCTCCCACTGGGCCGTGGGATAATCGGAATGGGGCCCTCTCAACGTCGTCTGGGCGGTCTGCGTGGTCACGGGGACGTGACCCGGCTCCGTGGTCCCGAGCAGTCAATAAAAGAGGAAAAACTGTTTTAGTAAAAGAATAAATCGTGATGCCACCCATGGTGTATGGCTTTAGGGGGCCACCACTGCAATCGGGACTGGTGGGGATGATGAGCCCTCTACGGGTAGGGCTGGTCCCCAGGGCAACCGAGAGTGTAGAATAATTAAAAAGTCCCAAGTACCTTCAGGCAGCATACACAGTCTATGTGCTGACGCAATTACCTTTCTGCAGGCAAATAAACATAGTCCACATAATGCTGGGCTTTACCGAGATTTTACTCTCAACTTCCAGTCGTATAGTTTACTGTAGCTTTCAACAGTTCACAGCGGACCCAGGCTCTTTTAGCAGCCGGGATGGCTTCCCTGTGTTACTCCCTTTCTGTGTACCTCTCGGGCCCTCTCGTCCTGCATTCCACATGCTACCTGGACACATCTACAGAGTCAGCACCCACCAGTGTCCAAAGCAGTCAGGTCCACCTGGCTTCTTCAGTCTTTCCTCGGTCTCAGCCTGGGTCTCGGACTGGACATCAGTGACATCGGCCGCTATTCTCAGTTTGGTCTCTGTCACTGATTAGCTGATGGGTGTCTCTGCTTAGACATCTGGTTCTCTCTCAGAACTCCTTCTTATCCTGAAGAACCCCTCCAAGAACCCCTCTAACATAGTGTTCCTGGGTTTTACTCCAGTTTCTCCACCCCTTTTGCGGGTTCTGTTCTACTTTAAACCCTCCACTTAGCTCCTCCCACCATCCCTTGCCAGACATGAAGTAATTTTGGCTTGGGATTGGAGGAATTGGAGGTGCATGTGGGGTGTTCCTGTGAAGTGATTGATTTACCAATCCCAGCTGCTGTGCTCTGTTGTAGACACTTATCCGCAGGGGCGCCACAAAAACCTGACCTAAGGGTAGCCAGCAAATTCCAACCACCAAAGGTTTTCCACCCGGTGGAAAATATTGTCTCCTTGGTCAAAAAAGACATTGATAGACTACTTAGCGATATTGGTAGAGGTGAATTTCCCCGTAAAATGAATCTGACTACAGAAGAACGACAGGCCATTACATCACTACAAAATAACACTCAACTGATTATCAAACCAGCAGACAAGGGCGGGGCTGTTGTGGTAATGGACCATAGTGCATATATAGCAGAAATTGAGTCTCAGGTATTGGAGTATATGTCTCTCTTTCACCCAGCTAACAACCCCACCCCACAGATCAGATCACTACTTACACTCAGGCATCATTGACGCTAAATTGTCTGACTTCCTCATACACCAGAATCCGGTAATGCCAGTTTTTTATGCATTACTGAAGATTCACGAGAATCTCCAACACCCACCGGGGCACCCTATTGTAGCATCCACCGACTCATTGCTTTCTGCCCTAGCAAAAATGGTCTGAAAAATCCTGACACCCCTCATACCCTTCATCACTTCCTATATCAAGGACACCGGTGACTTTCTTGACCACATTCAGAACCTGGGCGCTATTTCAAATGGGTGTCAACTAGTGACTCTGGACATGAGAAGTCCATACAGAAGTATAGATCATGAGCAAGGGATTGAGGCTGTAACATGGTTTCTCAACCATGCACTTTCACTGATGCCCAGAAAGACTTTTGTACTGATATGCTGGACATCATCCTCAGAATTTTTTTTTCTTTTTGGAGATCAATTTTATATGCAGCGTAGGGGGACTGCCATGGGATTCAACGTGGCGCCCTCCCTACGCTAACATATACATGGCACAATTTGAGGAGTTGTTCATCTATACACATCCCTTGGCCAAGAGGAACATTGTTTCCTGGCGACGATATATCAACGATGTCTTCATGATCTGGGGGGGTGATGAAGAGACACCTTATTCAATTCCATTCTGAACTCAACCACTGTACTCCCAACATCTCATTCACCATGAACTTTGACACCCAGAGGATTAATTTCCTCAATACACGGGTCAACCTTGATTCTGACCAGATCAGTACATCTATATCAAACCGACGGACAAGATCTCCTTTTTATACTACATGAGTTGTCATCCTCAGCATGTGAAACGGTCCTTACCATTGTCACAACATACACGAGAGGACCGTATAGTCTCTGACCAAACACTCTGACATGTGAGACACACGGAAATGAGCGAGAAATTCATTGGGAGGGGTTATCCACCACTATTAGCTTCTCCAGCTAGGACTACCAACAGTAGAGCATGCCAAAATACTGACAGAATGGTATTTATGAACACGTACCACCCCTACCAGACTCTCATCCACCAAGTGATCAAAAAGCACTGGCCTCTTTTAGGATGAGCCTACCCTCAGATTCCTGAGTTTCAAAGACCAGTGTTATTATGCCATGAAAAACCTGGTAATCTAAAGAACAAATTAATCCACACAGACATTGGTAGCCTCAAGACACCTACAAGACAACTGACCTTAGCTACTCCTCACATGGGTAATTTCCCATGCATTGAGTGTCGGCAATGCTCCAATATGACGAGGGGTTCAACATTCACACATCCTATGACTGGTAAAAGTTTCCAGATCAAGAACTTCTTTACTTGTGATTCTACACATGTGATTTACCTCATCAAATGCCCTTGTGGTCTCGGATATGTTGCGCAGACTGTCCAGCATATCTGAGATTGCATTAGCAAGCATAAATCGACAATTAGGTGTGAAATAACCCTTCTGCCCATTCCAGCACATTTCAAGTCTAAGAACCATTCTACTGCACAGTTGAGGTTCCAAGTAATTGATAGTATACCGGTAAACAGGAGAGGTAGGGATAGGATGCGTCTGCTCAGAGAGCGGGAGGCGTACTGGATATTTATATTAAAGACCCTTGAACCAAACGGTCTCAAACAAGAGTATGAGGTTACATATTGAGAATCAGTAGAATTCTTCCTTTGATGCACAATGTTTTACTATTATATAATCTCCCAATCGACTCTAATGGGACGCATAACTGTATGTACTCCCTCACCTGGGACCATGTTTATGGCATAAATGTTTATAGACCATGTCTGTTTAATTTCATGTGCTCTTTGATTAGTGTGGTGATCATTATGCCTTTTTTAACTCTAAAGTGCATGTCCATTATACATTTGTTATATGCAAATTTCTAGTAACACCTTTGCTAACAAGTGTACCCTTCTTCCTCCTCTATACAGATTCCATAGGTTTTTCATTGTTTCACAGACAAGGCACCTATCTAAGCCCTTTTTAGGATCCTTTCCTTCCTGGCCAGCAGAGTGGTGATTGCACTGCATCCTTTATATGACAGATTTCACCACACGCAGCGCCTTCTTACTGGGAAATAAATCCCATTTAATTGCATAATTTGAGCTTATTCTCTTTTTCTCTTATGCATCCTTTATATGATAGATTTCACGGTACGCAGTGCGGCTGCTCTGATAGTGGTGACATCAGCTCGTGCCACTGCACATGCACGGCTTGCACTTCACATTACAGGAAATCTGCATGCCAAAAAGAGGAAGCAGGAAGCCGCAGCTCTGCTCACAAGCCGTCATAAGGATGAGTCCAACACTAGCACATCGCCACACATGCCCAGGCTAGAACGCCTAGCAAAGTAGGTAAAATTTTACTGCCATATCCCCACACAATGTTCCTATCAAGCGGTTCTTGCACTATTCATATTACTTTTTGAAGACACATTTTCCTTTATACTGGTTTTCCTCAGTTAACACTCCACTAGAGTTGGAAGGTAGATATACTTAACCAAGTCCCCTTTCACATAGGCGTTTTGAAAAAATTCTGGAATCACCTGGCTCGGAGAATGTCCGTTCTGTTGTTTAATTTTGTAGAAAAAAAATGGCAAATGGCAAATCTCTGCCTTGAAGAAACGCTAAAAGAAATCTTGAAAAAAAAATATGCTAGCCAGTAATGGTTACTTTTGTAGACCAAGCAGGGTAAAAAATTATGGAATCACTCAATTCTGAGGTAAAAGTTATGGAAACACCCTGTAAATTTTAATTCCCAAAACTAACACCTGCCTCAAATAAGATCTGCTCGTTAGTCTACATCTAAAAAGGAGTGATCACACCTTGGAAAGCTGTTGCACCAAGTGAACTGAAATGAATCAAGGCTCCAATATGAGAGATGTCATTTGAAACAAAGGACAGGAATATCAAACTCTTAAAAGAGGGTAAATCAACACGCAATTTTGCAAAAGATGTTGGTTGTTCACAGTCAGCTGTGTCTAAAATCTGGTCAAAATATAAACAACATGGGAAGGTTGTTAAAGGGAAACATACTGGTAGACCAAAGAAGAGATCAAAGCATCAACACCGGAAACTTAAAGCAATTTGTCTCCAAAACAGGAAATGCGCAACAAAACAAATGAGGAGCAAATGGGAGGAAACTGGAGTCAATGTCTGTGACCGAACTGTAAGAAACCGCCTAAAGGAAATGAGATTTACATACAGAAAAGCTAAACAAAAGCCATCATTAACACCTAAACAGAAAAAACAAGGTTACAATGGGCTAAGGAAAAGCAATTGCTGACTGTGAATGACTGGATGAAAGTCATATTCAGTGATGAATCGCAAATCTGCACTGGGCAAGGTAATGATGCTGGAACTTTTGTTTGGTGTCGTTCCAATGAGATTTATAAAGATGACTGCCTGAAGAGAACATGCAAATTTCCACAGTCATTGATGATATGGGGCTGCATGTCAGGTAAAGGCACTGGGGAGATGGCCGTCATTACATTTTCAATAAATGCCCAAATTTACATTGATATTTTGGACCCTGTTCTTATCCCATCAATTTAAAGGATGTTTGGGGATGATGAAATAATTTATTAAGATGATAATGCATCCTGCCATAGAGAAAAAACTGTGAAAACATTCCTTGAAAGAAGAAACATAAGATCAATGTCATGGCCTGCAAATAGTCCGGATCTCAATCCAATTGGAAATGTTTGGTGGAAGTTGAAGAAAATGGTCCATGACAAGGCTCCAACCTGCAAAGCTGATCTGGCACCACAATCAGAGAAAATTGGAGCTAGATTGATGATGAGTACTGTTTGTCACTCATTAAATCCATGCCTCAGTGACTGCAAGCCATTATAAAAGCCAGAGGTGGTGCACAAAATACTAGTAATGTATTTGAGTGTTGTTTTGTTTGTCATGATTCCTAGGGATGGGCGAATCTACTCGCTAGGACTCGTTACTCGGCGAGTAGTAAGGGACTCGCAGGACTCGGTACTCTGCGAGTTTCCCAGCGTTTACTCGCACGAGTCCAATGCAAATCAATGGCAAACGCTGACAAAACTAGGATTGCCATTGTCTTGCATTAGACTCGGCTACTGTGCCAGTGATAGCAGGGAAACTCGCAAAGTAACTGCTGTTACTTTGCGAGCCGAATCCAGCTGTCTTCTCTGTGCAGGCTGCCCAGCTCCAGGGTCCTAGAGCCCGCCTGCTCACAGAGATGATGTAGCAGTGCTGAGATTGTTCTCAGTCTGCTCATTCCCTGTGCATAGACATCTATATCTATGCACAGGGGATGTAGCAGAGAGGACATCGCGTTTTGGACTGCGTCGGACAGAAGAGGACTTTTTAATTAAAGATGGAGTCCCTAATGGCTTTTTTTTTTATTTCAAATAAAATTTTTTCTCTGTGTTGTGTTTTTTTAACCCTTTATTGGAGATTCTTAGTGGCTGGGTCAAACGTGGCCTGACATTAAGAATCTCGGGCTTAATACCAGCTTGTATAACAAAGCTTTGATACCTTTTAATGGCTAACTGAAAAGATGGTAAAGATATCAAACTTTCGGTACACTGTGGCCCCTTTGTCAGGCTGGTAATGACACAAATTCTAAAGACACATACATATATACATAAGCAAATAAAAGAAAAAAAAAAAGCAAAACAGTGTTATATGCTCTGGTGGATATGACAGATGACTCAAAGTATAGGAGGGTTTGGTTCCACTAATCTTAGAAATGTGGTTTCTCTGTCCCTGCTCCTCCAACTTGTGCCACATTGTGACTGAGATAAGGGAAAACATATTCAATTGAAATCTACTGTCAGTCACCCTATCTGGCAGAAAAACATGCCTGGATTGTGCCACATTGTGACTGAAGTAGGGGATACATTTTCAATCTGAAAACTTGAATTGAGGACCACAACTACTACAGTAGTCCATCGTAGAAAATGTTTGTAAAGGGAGGTCTTTGTCATGGTATCTTCCTGCACCTATGACACAGCCCACAGATTACCGGCCGCACGATTACCTGCTCTGCCTCCCGGCGGTGGAGCGGTGAAGGGGGGGGCACTGCTGCGCGGCTGCAGGAAGTCAGTGTCACTTCCAGCAGTCCTCCCTCAGCCTCGGCGCTATCGCGGTCGCGGAGGGGGCGGTTGGAGACACAGGCAGCAGGGCCCCCCGGAGAGCTCGGGGCCCCCCCCAGGTGACCTTTCAGCCCCCCACCTGACGGCCACACAAGGTAGCTGACCGGATAGCAGCGCAGCGGCGCTGGGTCCGGGCCCCCCACAAGCGCCGGGCCCCAAAGCGACCGCTACGTCTGCTATGCTGGTAGTTACGACCCTGGTTACAGGACCACCTGAGGCCTGTGAGGTACAAGATCAACATACCTACTGGTAAATTGTAGCTGGCTTTATAAAGTGCTGGAGAATAGCTAACTAAAATTGATGTGTGACAGAGGGAGCTACAGAATGTATGAGTCAGGGCTCTCCCAATTGTAAAAGGTGAAAAAAGCTACAAACAGTACGTGTTAACAAATGCTAAAATGATGATGCAGGAAAAACTTTCTGAACCTTTTTTTCCTGTTAAATGTGATTTAGGTTAGGTTTTATAGTTGTTTTTGTGTATCTGTATTGTGTATCTGTCAGGTGATTCTAGATGTGCTTTTTACATTTGGAATTTGTTGCAGTGAACCCACAACAAACTGTCAAAGGAGCGCTCAATGGAAGAGAAAGAAACAGAGTATCAATAGACTGAATAAAAGAAGAAATCCATCAGAGAGATAGCAAAACAGATAAAATTTAAGACAGAAAGACCTACAAATAAGCAACAACTAAAGTCAGCTGTAGTAAAGCCTAGCAAGCCATTACAAAGGAGAAAGGCTGTGGTCACACATAGAAATCCGTTTTTGGAAGTGATTTTCATCACCAATCCGTTTTTTTCTGGGTGCTTTTTGAGCCTCCTGCACTCCTGAACGTTTTTGGAATTTTCATTAAAAAAACGCATGCGCGAACGCATGCGCAAACGCAAGTGCGCGTTTGCATGCGTTCGCGCATGCGTTTCCCATAGGGCCCCATGTTAAAAAAAACGCATGCAAACGCATGCGTTTTTTAGCTGATGCCAAAAACGTTGCATGCAACGTTTTTGACTCAAAAACGGACAGGGCAATGTTTGGAGCTCCATAGAAAAACGGACAGGGTGTTTATTACACCCAATCCGTTTTTCTGTCAGTTTTTGGACTTAGAAAAAAAAAATGAGAAAACTGAAGCCAAAAACGGACTGAGGGCTTATGTGGAACCCCAGCCAAACTCTAACATTTGGTGATGTCCATGGCTTTCAGACTTCAGGCAGTCAATGCCTTCCAAGAATTCTCTACAAAGTAATTAAAAATGAACATTTTGTTTATGGTAAAATGAAATTATCCAATTACTATTATTTTGAAGCCCTGGAATGAGGAGGCTTTTATAGAATAATGGTTGCAAATCTTAAATGTTTTATAGCATATTTTTGTTCAACCCATTTAATGAACCCTGAAAGTCTACACTGCAATTGAATCTCCATTGTTTCATTTTAAATAAAAAATAGTGGCATGCAAAGCACAAATCACAAAGATGTGGTCACGGTTCAAAGATTTCCTACTGTACACAAGCATACGCGCAGTATTTATAGGCTGTGCCTTTTTTGCCATAAAATGAGAGGGGCTTAGACACATTTTTTGCAAGCGGCCCCAAGCTGTCAGTGTACAACCCTGCCCTATTCTGTTTATGGGTTTGAGCTGTTTTCAGAGTAAATGATGAGTTCATGCAGCAGAGGAGGAGGAGAAGTAGAGCACAAGCGTGGAAAGCAGCATATTTCTCTGGTGAGTTAAATTTTATGGCCGCAGAACGATATCGGGACGTGCAAAGCCGCCATTAAATTCTCATTTATTATTGATTACAACGTTTTTTGAATTGACTGAGAATAGTTCCATTACTAAGTTTCCACATTTATGGCTGCTTTACACATCCCGATATCGTTCCGATATTGGATACAATGGCATGGGAGCGCGCACATTTTTGGCACAAGTCCAAGATCGCATAGGAGATGTTACAAAAGGAGATATCGACAGGCAGTGCAACTGCGATGTTTACGCCCCCTCATACGAGCGACCCAGGGAACGACCATTTAACATGGGAGTGAATAGGTGAAGTCGTGCTCCAAATCGTTGTTGGGCCGTCACACAGCACGATCCTGCCAGATCGTCCATCCAATATCGGGCAGTTGGAGAGCCTGCACAATTCCCCAACGATATCGTTTTGGCATCGTTCTTGCATCAAATTGCTCATTTACACCACACAATGCACGAACGATATCGGCGCCAACGCACGAATCACGTGACTTTTTATCGTTGTTGGACAATGATATCGGGACGTGTAAAGAGGCCATTACGCTTTACTTTTTTAGAAATTAGTAACTCTTTCTTGAAATTATTCAACACTTGTATTTGTAATATTCTCATCTTTTTTGTTTTAAAATGAATGAATGAATTAAATATTTTTAAAAAAGTAGAATTATTGCATGCAGGAGTCATGGACAAAAAACCAGGAAAATCAAAAAGATATATAATTTTATGCATTTCGGTTTATTTAGTAATCACAGTAAGGTTTTTTCATATTCCTCAGATGCAATAAGTTTATTGTTGAGATGTTTAACAATGTATGGAATTGTATTTTAAATACCCTCAGAGATTCCATTTACAAACATTATGATTTCTCCATGATATATTCAAGAACATATGGTAGAGTTATAACTCACAGACTGTAAGACGTTTGTGGTTACAAGCTTTATCATTCCACTTGCCATCAGTATACATTTCAACGCAACCCTCAGTTCCTTTTCCACTGGGTTCACCTTTTTGCCAGCGAGAGAAAACAATAGGGATGCCATTCAAGTAGTTGAAGACACCAGGAACTGGTCCCTCTTTCATTCCTATATATGTATATCTGTTGTGTTTCTTCACAAATTCCAATGCAGCGTTATTCTCTGCTTCATTCATAGGAGTAACAATACCTCCACCAACCCCATTACATGTAGAATTTGATGTTGCAAAGTCTTCTTCTTTTCCATTAGTAGCCATCATCTTGTCACCTATTAGTTGGATTCTTCCTTCAAGTTTAAGAACTAAGCAATAAAATTAGAATAGATTAAGAACATATTACATTTTTATTAAATTCCACTGAGGGTGAGTTAATAATATTACTTCAAACATATGAAACAAAATAAAACTGAGCATTGAGGGGCAAGAAAAGGAATTTGCTATATTGGTTTCAAGTAAGCTAAGCCTCAGTCTACACTGCTATTGCATCTCAGTTGTTTCATTTTAAATAACAAACAGTGGCAGCACTCAAAGTCAAGCTGCATCTTCAAAAGCAAATAAGATTTTAGGGCGCAAAAAAAAGAGATTCACATCTGTTATGTCAATATAAAATTACCCCTTCAGGCTACACCTTGAACATGAATTTAAATTAATAAAGAGATTGGAAGGTCTGCTTAAAGGCCCCATTACACAGCACAAAATCATTAACGATATCGCTTAAACATCACGGGTTTGGAGTCATTCAAGCGACATCGTTAGGACATCATTGCATGTAACACTGAGATTCAACTACGAAAAGTCATTGGATTGGTGATCGCAGGTTTGAGAACATGTTCTCAAATCACACAATCAACAATTAGCCAACCTGCTATATCGTTGTGTGTGACACCACGATAACGATGCCATTGACGACTTAGCCAATTCACAGCAATGAACAGGTATCCTTCGCTGGGTTGTGCGAACAATATCTGCTCACTACATGGTTGGTGAGTCATCCACGAAATCTAGACGTGTGACATCTCACCAACAATGTCAAAACGATGTCTGAAACGACCGCGCGCCCACGAGATCGTTGCCGACATCGTTTCAACATCGTGCCGTGTAAGGTACCTTTATAATGAAAGGTTAGAAAAAAAAAGTCTGTTCAACTTAGGAAAATGGTGTCCTAGGGTAGTGTATTATACATGTATGAGTCAGTCAATATAAAAAATGGACTACCGTATATACTCGCGTATAAGCCGAGTTTTTCAGCCCAAAAATTGGGCTGAAAAGTGCCCCCCTCGGCTTATACGCGAGTCATACGGTCCCCCTCAAAGTTTGGCGCCCCCACCTCAGTTTCTAGGCCCCCCGCCATGCAGCGCTGCGCATATACATTACCTGTCTAGCAGCTGTCACCCTCCGGTGGCGGATCGCGGCTCCCGGCTCCGGGCTCCATCTTCCTCGCTGACTTCCTGCTTGTCAGGTGACCGGCCGGCGTCGCGATGACGTCATCGCGCTGAGCCCCGGTCACAAAGCAGGAAGTCAGCGAGGGAAGATGGAGCCCGGAGCCGGGAGCCGCGATCCGCCACCGGAGGGTGACAGCTGCTAGACAGGTAATGTATGAGCGCAGCGCTGCATGCGGGGGGGCCCAGAAACTGAGGTGGGGGCGCCAAATTATGAGGGGGGCCCTGCTGGGGCCCTGTATACTACCACTGGGGCTATATACTACCACTACTGGGGCTGTCTGTATACTACCACTGGGGCTATATACTACCACTGGGGCTGTATACTACCACTACTGGGGCTGTCTGTATACTACCACTGGGGCTATATACTACCACTGGGGCTGTATACTACCACTGGGGCTATATACTACTACTACTGGGGCTGTCTGTATACTACCACTGGGGCTATATACTACCACTGGGGCTGTATACTACTACTGGGGCTGAATATACCACTGGGGCTGCTGTATACTACCAATGGGGCTGTATACTACCACTGGGGCTGTATACTACTACTGGGGCTGTATGTATACTACCACTGGGGCTACATACTACCACTGGGGCTGTATACTACTACTGGGGCTGAATATACCACTGGGGCTGCTGTATACTACCACTGGGGCTGTATACTACTACTGGGGCTGCTGTATACTACCACTGGGGCTGTATACTACCACTGGGGCTGAATATACCACTGGGGCTGCTGTATACTACCACTGGGGCTGTTTACTACCACTGGGGCTGTATACTACTACTGGGGCTGAATATACCACTGGGGCTGCTGTATACTACCACTGGGGCTGTATACTACTACTGGGGCTGCTATATACTACCACTGGGGCTGCTGTATACTACCACTGGGGCTGTATACTACCACTGGGGCTGTATACTACCACTGGGGCTGTATACTACTACTGGGGCTGAATATACCACTGGGGCTGCTGTATACTACCACTGGGGCTGTATACTACCACTGGGGCTGAATATACCACTGGGGCTGCTGTATACTACCACTGGGGCTGTATACTACCACTGGGGCTGTATACTACTACTGGGGCTGTATGTATACTACCACTGGGGCTGTATATACTACTGGGGCTGCGTGTATACTACCACTGGGGGACTATGGCTGCTGTATATACCTTATCCACTGGGGCTGCTGCTGTATATACCACTGGGGCTGCTGCTGTAACACTGCTGGGGCCTGTATATACCACTGGGGAGGCTGCTGTATACCACACTGCTGGGGGCTGTATACCTGTGCTGGAGTCCACCCTCGGCTTATACGCGAGTCAATAAGTTTTCCCAGTTTTTGGGGGCAAAAGTAGGGGGGTCGGCTTATACACGGGTCGGCTTATACACGAGTATATACGGTAATTCTTTCTTTCCAAGGACCTTACAAAGGGCCAGGGAACAATCATGTGTAGCTAAAAGGTGAATCAGACATTGCAATAGGAAAATGCTTTTTACAGCCTGAGTACTCAGTATTTGCTGCTACTATCTCTTTCACTGGGGCTTTCTACAATCTATGTCAGTGTTTAATAAAAGGGATGAATTATCTATTAGGAATAGCATTACAGGGGTTTTCTCACCAATAAAATTAATTTTAAAGTTCATTTTAATCAATAGACCTTGGAATAATAAGAATTCCACAAATGGATGTGCTTAAAAATAATGTCCTTCTGCTGAGGTAATCTTATAAATGTGTCCCTGCTTTATAATTCGGTTTCACTAATGCGATATGCTAATGACATTCTGCTCGGACCCTGCTGTGAGCGTGAGCTGAGTGTCATTCTATTGTGAACCGATCATGCGATCGGATCACAGGTGAGGAGTGGAGAGAGAGGTTACTTACTCCATCTCCCCCATTGCCGGCCTCAGTTTATATCGCACTGCACTCAAAAGTCTTCCGAGTGCAGTGCGATGTTTCACACGATCCATAGACTTGTATGGCTGCGTGTGATCCAAGACTCGCTGCCAAATGCAACATGCTGCAAAGTCAAATCGGCATGAGACGAAATTTACAGGTAGACACTGCCTCACTGTTTAACAATGGTGCGAATGCAATCCGATGTTTTATAGGATTGTACTCATCCATTGTAAATGCTAGTGGAACCAAGGCTTTAGGCTAGGGTCACATTTGGGACATTGCATCCGTTGGAAAGATGGTGTACAGGTTTTTTTTTCCCCTTGCCATTTTTATGGCTTTTTTTTTTCATTTTTAGTGCTAGCGTTAAAGCATGTGTTAACACATGGAACATATATGCGTTTCTTATAGACTCCCATGTTAAAAACCGCATTCGTTTTTGCAAACACCCCCAAAAACGCTGTTTACCGCGTTTTTTTGTGCTTTGCCAAGGATTTCCACATAAAAAAACCTAGCTTTTAGCGCTTTCATGATGCTAATGTGACTCTAGCCTTAGACTGTATAATAGCTATAT
>JARQOC010000006.1:176046000-176110280 GCA_033576535.1 Allobates femoralis | reverse complement strand
TGTTTACTCCCTTGATACAGGTTAGGGACTAAAACCCTAATCTCCTGTGATTAACATCAAAGACTGGTTTTCTTATACCTTTACGGGTTTAGGGACTAAAATCCAATCTCTGGCCCATTACATCACCAGATGGTGTATTACTCCCTTTAAGGTTGGGACAAAAAATCCAAACTTCCTGTGACCTTTACTCCCCAGACTGGTGTACTTCCCCTTTAAAAAACGGGTTTTAGGGACTAAAATCCTAATCCCCTTTGCCCCTTAACAGTCACCAGACGGGTGTACTTACTACTTTAAAAACAGTTGGGGACTAAAATCCTACTCTCCTGTATTTACGGGTCACCAGACTGGTTTTACTTACTACCTTGATACAGGTTAGGACAAAATCCTACCTCCTTGACATTACAGCACCAACGGTGTACCTACTCCCTTTATACATAGGGACTAAAATCCAAATCTCCTGGACTAACAGTCACCAGACTGGTGTACTTACTACCTTATACAGGTTGGGACTAAAATCCTAATCTCCTGTGATCTGAACAGTCACCAGACGGGTTTGTACTTACTACCTTAATACAGGTTAGGGGACTAAATCCTACTCTCCTGTGACCATACAGTCACCAGACTGGTGTACTTACTACTTTAATAAAGGTTAGGGACTAAAACCTAAATCCCCTGTGAAAATTTCACAGTCACAGACTTTTGTACTTACTACTTAATACAGGTTAGGGACTAAATCCTAATCTCTTGTGCCATACAGTCACCAGACGGGTTTTTGTACTTACTACTTAATACAGGTTAGGACTAAAATCCTAATCTCTGTGACTTTACAGTCACCAGACTGGTGTACTTACTACCTTAATACAGGTTAGGGACTAAAATCCTACTCTCCTGTGACCATTTACAGTCGCAGACTGGTGTACTTACTACCTTAATACAGGTTAGGGACTAAATCCTATCTCTTGTGACCATTACAGTCACCAGACTGGTGTACTTACTACCTTTATACAGGTTAGGGGACTAAAATCTAATCTCCTGTGATCTGAACGTCACCAGATGGTGTACTTACTACCTTAATACAGGTTAGGGACTAAAATCCTACTTCCTGTGACCTTTTACAGTCACCAGACTGGTGTACTTACTCCCTTTTGATACAGGTTTGGGACTAAAATCCCTACTCTCCTTTGACCATACAGTCACCAGACTGGTGTACTTACTACCTTAATACAGGTTAGGGACTAAAATCCTACTCTCCTGTGACCATTACAGTCACCAGACTGGTGTACTTACTACCTTAATACAGGTTAGGGACTAAAATCCTACTCTCCTGTGACTTACAGTCAAAAAAAAAAAAAAAAAAAAAAAAAAAAAAAAAAAAAAAAAAAAAAAAAAACCATTACAGTCACCAGACTGGTGTACTTACTACCTTAATACAGGTTAGGGACTAAAATCCTAATCTCCTGTGACCATTAACAGTCACCAGACTGGTGTACTTACTACCTTAATACAGGTTAGGGACTAAAATCCTAATCTCGTGTGACCATTACAGCCACCAACTGGTGTTCTTACTACCTTAATACAGGTTAGGGACTAAAATCCTACTCTCCTGTGACTATTACAGTCACCAGACTGGTGTACTTATTACCTTGATACAGTTAGGGACTAAAAACCTAATCTCCTGTGATTTGAACAGTCACCAGACTGGTGTACTTACTACCTTATACAGGTTAGGGACTAAAATCCTAATCTCCTGTGATCTAACAGTCACCAGACTGGTGTACTTACTACCTTAATACAGGTTAGGGACTAAAATCCTTCTCTCCTGTGACTATTACAGTCACCAGACTGGTGTACTTACTACCTTGATACAGGTTAGGACTAAAATCCTAATCTCCTGTGATCTGAACAGTCACCAGACTGGTGTACTTACTACCTTAATACAGGTTAGGGACTAAAATCCTACTCTCCTGTGACTATTACAGTCACCAGACTGGTGTACTTACTACCTTGATACAGGTTATGGACTAAAATCCTACTCTCCTGTGACCATTACAGTCACCAGACTGGTGTACTTACTACCTTAATACAGGTTAGGGACTAAAATCCTAATCTCTTGTGACCATTACAGTCACCAGACTGGTGTACTTACTACCTTAATACAGGTTAGGGACTAAAATCCTACTCTCCTGTTATATACAGTCACCAGACTGGTGTACTTACTACCTTAATACAGGTTAGGGACTAAAATCCTACTCTCCTGTGACTATTACAGTCACCAGACTGGTGTACTTACTACCTTAATACAGGTTGGGGACTAAAATCCTAATCTCCTGTGACCATTACAGTCACCAGACTGGTGTACTTACTACCTTAATACAGGTTAGGGACTAAAATCCTACTCTCCTGTGACTATTACAGTCACCAGACTGGTGTACTTACTACCTTGAAACAGGTTAGGGACTAAAATCCTAATCTCCTGTGATCTGAACAGTCACCAGACTGGTGTACTTACTACCTTGATACAGGTTAGGGACTAAAATCCAATCTCCTGTGATCTGAACAGTCACCAGACTGGTGTACTTACTACCTGAATACAGGTTAGGGACTAAAATCCTAATCTCCTGTGACCATTACATCACCAGACTGGTGTACTTACTACCTTGATACAGGTTAGGGACTAAAATCCTAATCTCCTGTGACCATTACAGTCACCAGACTGGTGTACTTACTACCTTAATACAGGTTAGGGACTAAAATCCTAATCTCCTGTGACCATTACAGTCACCAGACTGGTGTACTTACTACCTTGATACAGGTTAGGGACTAAAATCCTACTCTCCTGTGACCATTACAGTCACCAGACTGGTGTACTTACTACCTTAATACAGGTTAGGGACTAAAATCCTATCTCTCTGTGACCATTACAGTCACCAGACTGTGTACTTACTACCTTAATACAGGTAGGGACTAAAATCCTAATCTCCTGTGACCATTACAGTCACCAGACTGTGTAATTACTACCTTGATACAGGTTAGGGACTAAAATCCTAATTCTCTGTGACCATTACAGTCACCAGACTGGTGTACTTACTACCTTATACAGGTTAGGGACTAAAATCCTAATCTCCTGTGACCATTACAGTCACCAGACTGGTGTACTTACTACCTTAATACAGGTTAGGGACTAAAATCCTAATCTCCTGTGATCTGAACAGTCACCAGACTGGTGTACTTACTACCTTAATACAGGTTAGGGACTAAAATCCTACTCTCCTGTGACTATTACAGTCACCAAACTGTGTACTTACTACCTTGATACAGGTTAGGGACTAAAATCCTACTCTCCTTTGACCATTACAGTCACCAGACTGGTGTACTTACTACCTTAATACAGGTTAGGGACTAAAATCCTAATCTCCTGTGACCATTACAGTCACCAGACTGGTGTACTTACTACCTTAATACAGGTTAGGGACTAAAATCCTAATCTCCTGTGACCATTAACAGTCACCAGACTGGTGTACTTACTACCTTAAACAGGTTAGGGACTAAAATCCTACTCTCCTGTGACATACAGTCACCAGACTGGTGTACTTACTACCTTAATACAGGTTAGGGACTAAAATCCTAATCTCCTGTGACTATTACAGTCACCAGACTGGTGTACTTACTACCTTAATACAGGTTAGGGACTAAAATCCTACTCTCCTGTGACCATTACAGTCACAGACTGGTGTACTTACTACCTTAATACAGGTTAGGGACTAAAATCCTACTCTCCTGTGACATTACAGTCACCAGACTGGTGTACTTACTACCTTGATACAGGTTAGGGACTAAAATCCTAATCTCCTGTGATCTGAACAGTCACCAGACTGGTGTACTTACTACCTTAATACAGGTTAGGGACTAAAATCCTACTCTCCTGTGACCATACAGTCACCAGACTGGTGTACTTACTACCTTGATACAGGTTAGGGACTAAAATCCTAATCTCCTTGACATTACAGTCACCAGACTGGTGTACTTACTACCTTAATACAGGTTAGGGACTAAAATCCTAATCCTGTGACCATTACAGTCACCAGACGGGTGTACTTACTACCTTAATACAGGTTAGGACTAAAATCCTAATCTCCTGTGACATTACAGCACCAGACTGGTGTTCTTACTACCTTAATACAGGTTAGGGACTAAAATCCTACTCTCCTGTGACCATTACAGTCACAGACTGGTGTACTTACTACCTTAATACAGGTTAGGGACTAAAATCCTAATCTCCTGTGACCATTACAGTCACCAGACTGGTGTACTTACTACCTTGATACAGGTTAGGGACTAAAATCCTAATCTCCTGTGATCTGAACAGTCACCAGACTGGTGTACTTACTACCTTAATACAGGTTAGGGACTAAAATCCTACTTCCTGTGACTATTACAGTCACCAGACTGGTGTACTTACTACCTTGATACAGGTTAGGGACTAAAATCCTACTCTCCTTGACCATACAGTCACCAGACTGGTGTACTTACTACCTTAATACAGGTTAGGGACTAAAATCCTAATCTCCTGTGACCATTACAGTCACCAGACTGGTGTACTTACTACCTTGATACAGGTTAGGGACTAAAATCCTAATCTCTGTGATTAACAGTCACCAGACTGGTGTACTTACTACCTTAATACAGGTTAGGGACTAAAATCCTACTCTCCTGTGACTATTACAGTCACCAGACTGGTTGTACTTACTACCTTGATACAGGTTAGGGACTAAAATCCTAATCTCCTGTGATACTTAACAGTCACCAGACTGGTGTACTTACTACCTTAATACAGGTTAGGGACTAAAATCCTACTCTCCTGTGACATTACAGTCACCAGACTGGTGTACTTACTACCTTATACAGGTTAGGACTAAAATCCTACTCTCCTGTGACCATTACAGTCACCAGACTGGTGTACTTACTACCTTATACAGGTTAGGGACTAAAATCCTAATCTCTGTGATCTATACAGTCACCAGACTGGTGTACTTACTACCTTAATACAGGTTAGGGACTAAAATCCTACTCTCCTGTGAATGAACAGTCACCAGACTGGTGTACTTACTACCTTGATACAGGTTAGGGACTAAAATCCTAATCTCTGTGACATAACAGTCACCAGACTGGTGTACTTACTACCTAATACAGGTTAGGGACTAAAATCCTAATCTCCTGTGACCATTACATCACCAGACTGGTGTACTTACTACCTTAATACAGGTTAGGGACTAAAATCCTAATCTCTGTGACCATTACAGCACCAGACTGGTGTTCTTACTACCTTAATACAGGTTAGGGACTAAAATCCTACTCTCCTGTGACCATTACAGTCACCAGACTGGTGTACTTACTACCTTATACAGGTTAGGACTAAAATCCTAATCTCCTGTGACCATTTACAGTCACCAGACTGTTGTACTTACTACCTTGATACAGGTTAGGGACTAAAATCCTAATCTCCTGTGATCTGAACAGTCACCAGACTGGTGTACTTACTACCTTAATACAGGTTAGGGACTAAAATCCTACTCTCCTGTGACTATTACAGTCACCAACTGGTGTACTTACTCCCTTGATACAGGTTAGGGACTAAAATCCTACTCTCCTTTGACCATTACAGTCACCAGACTGGTGTACTTACTACCTTAATACAGGTTAGGGACTAAAATCCTAATCTCCTGTGATATTACAGTCACCAGACTGGTGTACTTACTACCTTGATACAGGTTAGGGACTAAAATCCTAATCTCCTGTGATCTGAACAGTCACCAGACTGGTGTACTTACTACCTTCATACAGGTTAGGGACTAAAATTCTACTCTCCTGTGACTATTACAGTCATCAGACTAGTTTACTTACTACCTTGATACAGGTTAGGGACTAAAATCCTAATCTCCTGTGACCATTACAGTCACCAGACTGTTGTCGCTGTATTTAAGCAAAATGCGCAAGGGCGTTGGCAAGGAACAAGGAAGTGAACGTGCTGGTGGTGCAGGCAGAGGCCGAGGTCGTGTGCAAGCACTAATTTCTTAACAAGAAAGGGGCACATCGACTCGCTCACACGTCCTGTCCCAAATTCTTGGGGTCTGCTGCAGTACACCGCTCTTGAACCAACACCAGTGTCAACAGGTTGTTACTTGGATAGCGGATAATGCTTCAAGTCAGATTGGCACCTCCACAAACACCCTGTCTTCCACACGGTCAAGTGTCAGTAGCCGTGATACTGCACCGCACATTTCCCAACCTGATCCTCCTTCCTACCACCAGGGCGAGTACACGTCCACGGACATTACTGATCCCACACTTGGACACTCGGAAGTCCAGAAGTGTGTACCCATGGGTGAGTGGAGGTACATGGCAAATTCCCATAACAAAATTTAAATTCAGTTGTCATTTGTTGGTGGTGTGGTGAAGTCTGGCCCAATCCAACCCTTGTTCATCTTGATCTGAGTCAGCCTGTCAGCATTTTCAGTTGACAGGCGGGTGCGATTATCAGTAATGATTCCACTTGTGGCTCTGAAAACACGTTCTGACAAAACGCTAGCGGCAGGGCAGGCCAGGACTTCCAAGGCGTAGAGAGCCAATTCATGCCACGTGTCCAGCTTGGAGACACAATAATTGTAAGGCACAGAGGAATCTAGCAGTACAGTTGTTTGATCTGCAAGGTACTCCTTCAGCATCTGGCCAAACTTAGCATTTCTTGTGGCACTACCCCGCACCTCAGGGGCTGTGGTACGTGAGGGGCTGAGAAAACTGTCCCACATCGTAAAGACTGTTCCCCTACCTCTGGCGGATTGGACTTGTGCCCCTCTCGGCCGTACGCCTTGGTTGTCCACCGATTCCTGACCTATGCCGCTAGCATTTTGTGAGGGGAATGATTTGCCTACTTCTGTGACTATGGCCTTCTGGAAATGCTGCATTTTGGCTGACCTCTCCGCCTCAGGAATGAGAGACATAAAGTTCTCCTTGTAGCGTGGGTCTAACAG
The DNA here is from genome assembly GCA_033576535.1 of Allobates femoralis. NCBI lineage: Eukaryota > Metazoa > Chordata > Amphibia > Anura > Aromobatidae > Allobates > Allobates femoralis. The sequence goes on along the minus strand of JARQOC010000006.1, from coordinate 176,103,252 downwards.
TGTTGCCAGCCAGTACTGATTGTCGGCCAAGATGTTGTGAACGCGAGGGTCACGAGCCAGGCAGCTTACCATAAAGTCAGCCATGTGCGCCAGACTCTTAACAGCCATCACTTCAGTATCCAGACCAACACGATGACTAAACATGCTGTCCTCCTCCTCCTCCTCCTCCTCCTCATCTCCACTGTCCTCTGGCCAGCCACGCAGAATCGAGGGTATGACTGGTGTGCATGTCATATCCTCAATTTGGCCAGAGAGTTGCTCCATGTCTTCATCCTCCTCCTCCTCGTCATAGTCCTCCACTGCACGTTGTGATGAGATGAGGCTGGGCTGTGTGTTTTCACCCACACCCACTACTGTTTCTTGCTCCAAGTCATCGCGCTCAGCCTGCAATGCATCCTCTTTGTTTTTCAGCAGAGACCGTTTTAGAAGGCAGAGTAGTGGTATGGTGACGCTAATAATGGCGTCATTGCTAGTGATGGGCGAATCCTAAATTACTCGGAATCGCTTGACTCTAGCGAGTCCGAGCCCAGGACTCGCTACTCGTTGCGAGTCTAGCGAGTCCAATGTTAATGAATGGGGAAGCGAGTAATAGCTAGTAGTGTGCGATTTACAAATCACAGATGTGTCTCGGAAGCTTCAGCCTGAAGCAATCCTAGTTTTGCATTGGATTCTGTGCAAGTAATCGCTGGGAAACTCGCACAGATAAGAGTCCTGTCTGCTCTGTGTGCAGGCTGCAGCAGCTCCAGGGTCCTAGAGCCCGCCTGCTGTCTGATGTAGCAGAGCTGAGATTGTTCTCAGTCTGCTCATACCCTGTGCATAGACGTCTATATCTATGCACAGGGATGAGCAGAGAGGACATCGCGTTTTGGACTGCGTTGGACGGAAGAGGATTTTTTTAATTAAAGATGGAGTCCCTAATGGTTTTTTTTTTTATTTCTAATAAAACTTTTTCTCTGTGTTGTGTTTTTTTTAAAACAATTTAATAGAAATTCATGGCGGTCATGTCTAATATTGGCGTGACCGCCATAAATTTCGGGCTTAGGGCCAGCTGATAATACAAAGCTGGCCCTAACCTCTTTATTACCCAGCGTGCCACCGCCACCAGGGCCGCTGGAAGAGCGGGGTTCAGTGCCAGAGGATGGCGCTTCAATGAACGCGCCATCTTCTGGGGCGGCTGCGGGCTGCAATTTGCAGCGGGGGGTGCCCAGAAAGCTTGGGCATCCCTGCGCTGCGGATTCCAGCCCCCAGCTGCTTAGCTGTACCTGGCTAGACATAGAAATTGCGCGGAGCCCCACGCATTTTTTTTAAATTATTTCATGAAATTCATGAAATAATTAAAAAAAAGGGCTCCCCTATATTCTTGTGTCCGGCCAGGTACATATAGGCACCTGGGGGTTGGGGGCAGCCCGTCGCTGCCCGCTGGATGCGGCTGGTTCCAGAAATACGGCGAAGCCCATGTAATTTTTTTTCTGAAAAATCAATAAAACAATCCTAAAAAAGGGACTGCATCTTTATTAACCCCTCGCCCATGGTCCAGGGGTTAATAAAGATGCAGTCCCTTTTATATACATTGTTTTATGGATTTGTCAGAAAAAAATTTGATGTGGGCTTCGCCGTATTTCTGGAATCAGCCGGATCCAGCAGGCAGCGACGGGCTGCCCCCAACCCCCAGGTGCCTATTTGTACCTGGCCGGACACAAGAATATAGGGGAGCCCTTTTTTTTAATTATTTCATGAATTTCATGAAATAATAAAAAAAAAATGCGTGGGGCTCCGCGCAATTGCTATGTCTAGCCAGGTACAGCTAAGCAGCTGGGGGCTGGAATCCGCATCGCAGGGATGCCCAAGCTTTCTGGGCACCCCCCGCTGCAAATTGCAGCCCGCAGCCGCCCCAGAAGATGGCGCATTCATTGAAGCGCCATCCTCTGGCGCTGAACCCCGCTCTTCCAGCGGCCCTGGTGGCGGTGGCACGCTGGGTAATAAAGGGGTTAATACCAGCTTTGTTATACAAGCTGGTATTAAGCCCGAGATTCTTAATGTCAGGCCACGTTTGACCCAGCCACTAAGAATCTCCAATAAAGGGTTACAAAAACACAACACAGAGAAATATTTTTATTTGAAATAAAAAAAAAAGCCATTAGGGACTCCATCTTTAATTAAAAAAATCCTCTTCTGTCCGACGCAGTCCAAAACGCGATGTCCTCTCTGCTACATCCACTGTGCATAGATATAGATGTCTATGCACAGGGAATGAGCAGACTGAGAACAATCTCAGCACTGCTACATCATCTCTGTGAGCAGGCGGGCTCTAGGACCCTGGAGCTGCGGCAGCCTGCACAGAGAAGACAGCTGGACTCGGCTCGCAAAGTAACAGCAGTTACTTTGCGAATTTTCCTGCTATCACTGGCACAGTAGCCGAGTCTAATGCAAGACAATGGCAATCCTAGTTTTGTCAGCGTTTGCCATTGATTTGCATTGGACTCGTGCGAGTAAACGCTGGGAAACTCGCAGAAGACCTAGTCCTGCGAGTCCCTTACTACTCGCCGAGTAACGAGTCCTAGCGAGTAGATTCGCCCATCCCTAGTCATTGCCACTCACCATCTTGGTGGAGTCCTCAAAGTTTTGGAGGACGGTAAATAGGTCGGACATCCATCTCCACTCCTCAGGTATTATGTGTGGAGTTTGACCCATTTCCCGACGGCTTAGGTGATGCAGGTAGTCCACAACTGCCCTCTTCTGCTCACATATCCTGACCAACATGTGCAGAGTAGAATTCCAACGCGTGGGGACATCACACACCAGTCTGTGGGCCAGAATACGCAAACGGCGCTGAAAGCCGGCAAGGCCGGCTGAAGCAGCAGGTGACTTGCAAGAATGTGCAGACAGACGGCGAACTTTTACCAGCTGTTCAGACAGCTCTGGGTATGACTTTAGAAACCTCTGAACCACCAGGTTGAGCACATGGCCCACGCATGGAACGTGTGTCAGCTGGCCTCGCCTCAAAGCTGCCACCAGGTTCCGGACATTGTCACACACGACCTTTCCTGGCTTTAGGTTCAGAGGTGTGAGCTAGTGATCTGCCTGCTGTTTCAGAGCTGTCCACACCTCTTCTGCATTGTGGGGTTTGTCACCTATGCAGACTAGCTTCAGCACAGCGTGTTGCCGCTTCGCAGAGGCAGTTCTGCAGTGCTTCCAGCTTGGGACTGGTGTGGAGGGTACAGTGGATGAGGATGCGCAGGAGGAGGAGGCTGAAGAGCATGACATTCCGGAGCTGTAGAGTGTCGGTGAAACCCTGACAGAGGTAGGGCCTGCTATCCTTGCTGTGGGAAGGACGTGTTCCGTCCCTCGCTCAGACTGGGTCCCAGCCTCCAAAATATTAACCCAGTGTTTTGTCAAGGAGATGTAGCGGCCTTGCCCACAAGCACTTGTCCACGTGTCTGTGGTTAGGTGGACTTTGGCTGAAACAGCGTTGTTCAGGGCACGTGTGATGCTGTTGGACACGTGGTTTTGCAATGCGGGGATGGCACATCTGGAGAAATAGTGGCAGCTGGGGACCGAGTAACGTGGGACAGCAGCCGCCATCAGGTCGCGGAATACTTCCGTCTCCACCAGCCGGAAAGGCAACATTTCTAGCGCTATGAGTCGCGAAATGTGATAATTCAGGACTGTGGCATGTGGGGCCTTGGCAGCGTATTTGCGCCTGCGTTCAAAGGTTTGCTGAATGGATAATTGAACGCTGCGCTGGGACAAGGACGTGCTTGATGGTGAGGTTATTTGTGCGTGGGCAACTTCAGGTGCAGGGCCGGAGGCTTGTTCGCGGCCAGCATGTACAGGGGATTGGCTCACACGCACAACACGCGAAGACGTAGCAGTGACATAAGCAAGCACCGCTCCTCGACTCTGTTGTACTTCCCACAAAGTCGGGTGCTTGGCTGATATGTGCCTGATCAAGCTGGTGGTGGTCAGGCTGCTAGTTTTCGTACCCCTGCTGCTGCTGGCATGGCAGGTGTTGCAAATGGCCTTTTTAGAGTCATCTGGAGCCAACTTAAAAAACTGCCAGACTCGGGAAGACCTAACATTTGCACAGGCACCTTGTGTCGTGTTGTTGTTCCGGGGAACGGTTGCCTGCCTTCTGCCTGCGGACCCGACCCTGCTTCGTAGTGCCTGTTGGGATGCTACGCCTCCCTCCCCCTGTGCACTGCTGTCCTCGCTCTGCATATCCTCCTGCCCGGTTGGGTCAGCTACTGGATCATCCACCACTTCGTCTTCCTCTTCCTTGGGTAATCGCTGGACTGCTCCTCCTTCTCCTCATGTGCCACCATGATGACCGTTACAATAGTTAGGCTGTTGTTTCAGGTATACCGCCAGTGGTAAATTTTTACGCCCATTCTTTTTGAATGGGCATTACAACGACAGGATACCTGCTCCTTTTCAATGGGAAAAATGTTTTGAGGCCCTCATGCACGTCTCTATCCAGGGACAATGTGGAGCCTCCCAATTTTTGGCTGCCCTGGCTAAAGGGCTATACTACAATACACCCAATTGAGGTTTACAGGCCCTATTGCATGTCTGTATGCATGGGTCATTGTTGAACCTCCCAATTTTTGGCTGCCCTGCCAAAGGGCTATACTACAATACACCCACTTCAGGTTTACAGGCCCTCCTGCACGTCTCTATCCTGGGACAATGTGGAGCCTCCCAATTTTTGGCTGCCCTGGCCAAAGGGCTATACTACTATACACCCACTTCAGGTTTACAGGCCCTCATGCACGTCTCTATCCAGGGGCATTGGTGAACCTCCAAATTTTGGACTGCCCTGGCAAAGGAAAATACTACAATAGACCCAGTTCCTCAAAATGGGCACATTATGTCAAGAGGCCTTCATGTACGTCTCTTCTCAGGGACATTGGAGTGCCGCACAATGTTTTCACGTAAAATCTTTCATGTAATCACAAAAAGTAACATACACCAGCTGTATCTCACTATTGGGTATGTGCCCTTAACATTTCCACCCTAAATATTCATTTTGGTATCATTTCGGAAGGTTTTCTGGTGACTCCGTAAAATTGGCGTGAAACTCAGACAAGATTGCTCACAGCTGTGACTTTTGAGTGAGAAATGCTTCCAGGGGTCTTCCCCATGGTGTTGCCATGTCATTTGAGTACTCTTCTGAAACTTTTGTGACATTTTTAGGGTTTCTACATGCTGCCGGCAGTCATTTCATAAAAATACTCGGGTCTCCCATAGGATAACATTGGGCTTGGTACTCGGGCCGAGTACACGAGTATCTCGGGATGCTCGGCCCGAGCTTCGAGCACCCGAGCATTTTAGTACTCGCTCATCACTAGTGCTCACTTCTCCTGCTGTGCGTTCAGACATTCTCCTGTGCCCTCTCTCTTCCCCAAGTGTGCTCTCTCTTCCCCCTGTGTGCTGTCTCTCCCCCGTTTGCTGTTCTTGTCCCCCTGTGTGCTGTTGTGACGCCCTGCTCACGCAGGTAACCACAGATCTCCCTAATGCACAGCTGGGTTTCCACAGCAGGTACGTACTAAATACAACACCTTCCACCCCGGCTCAGTAGAGGGAGCTCCACTTGCTGGCTTTAAGCGAGAACCCCTATAAATACTGCTGCTGGGGGCGGCGTTAGTTAGAGTGTGCAGACGCTAGGAGAGCTGCAAGGACGTCCTGGTGGTTGATGCTGCGATTAGGCTAAGCCAGTGACCCGGAGTGGCCCTTCTACGTCTGGCCAGCCTAAGTGGGACTGAAGGCGAGGAGTTGAGAGACCTAAGGGGGAGCGAGGAACTTAGAGAAGAGTTCCACCCAGAGAATCACCGGATATTGGGGATCCGCACCTGTGGGATACTATAGGACCACAGAGAACCCCGTCACACTGTGGAGGCTTAGACTACCCGGTTTGTTCCCCCCTGTGAGTCAAGAGAGGGAGCCAGACACAGCAGACATCACAGCAGTGTTCAGCGAGGGTAACCCGGAGACCGCACAGGAGGGAGGCAAGCACAACAGCCAGGAAGAGAGAGAGGAGGCAAGTCTGGCTGCAAGCAGGCTGTGCTTCAACCATCACTACAGAGCAGAGGAGGCCTTATACCCACTTGCTGTGGGGACTCACTGTGCAAACCTGTCACCCGTCGGTGCCCTGGACATATTTACCTCCAAAACATCAATAAAAGGTAAAAGAGACTTCTTCTGTGTGCGTGCATCCTTCCTATCCACTCTCCATGTCCCTCATAGACTGTTCCAACACTCCCTGTACTATTCCAGCTCCCCTCCAAGCTGCCCCTTTTCATATTGCTGCCCCGTAAGTCCAGTCCTACCTGCGAGGACTACACCATCAATGCCGCAATACTACCAACCTCCGGAGGACTGTGGCGGCGCTGGTGATATCTCACCAGGTACTGCAGGTGGTGTCACAACAAATAAACTCTGTAAATAGCCCCTTGTACATAACCCCCCTTTTTAAAGATAGGCCCAGGACACGGGATCAGGCGCGGCCGCCATTCCCCGTGACACAGCAGTGAACCCTTTGCCACCTGACACCCGAGTACCCCAAAGCCTGGGCTCGACACTGTCTATGCCACGTGTGCTGTCTCTGCCTCTCTGTGTGCTGTCTTTGCCTCCCCATGTGCTGTCTCTACCTCTCTGTCTTCTGTCTCCTACCCCTTTGCACTCTCTCTTCCCCTTGTGCGCTGTCTTTTCCCCTGTCTGCTGTCTCTTTCTCCCTGTGCTGTCTCTTTGCCATGCATTCCCTCTTCCCTTGGGTCTCTCTCCCCCTGTGCACTCTCTCTTTCCCTTGTGTGCTCTGTCTTCCTCCTGTGGTGTCCCTCCCCCTGTGCACTGTCTCTGCCCCCTTTATGCTGTCTCTGCTCCACTGTGCACTGTCTCTGTCTCCCTGTACACTGTCTTTTCCCCCTGTGCACTCTCCCTTCCCCTTGTGCACGCTCTCTCTACCCCTTGTGCACTGTCTCTCCCCTTGTATGCTCTCTCCCCTTGTGCTGTCTCTTCTCCATGCTCTCTCTCATCCCTTTTGTCTCTCTCCTCCTTTACACCTCTCTTCCCCCTGTGTGCTCTATTTCCCCTGTGTGCTCTCTCATCCCCTATGCGCTCTCCCCCTGTGCTCTGTCTCTGCCCGCTGTATGCTGTCTCTCTACCCCCTGTGCACTCTCCCCCCTGTGCTTTGTCTTTTTGGTAGACAGCAGAATTCATGGTTCCACTTATGACAGCAAGTATTCCAGGACCTAAAAAAGAATACTCAGGTGACCTTTGCCACATCACCCTGCTTATCTCACGGTAGTTTGGGGATCGTGACCTCCCTTTCCTGATTCATTATTGTTTGCGAATGTCCTCCCCATCATGTCCACCTACTAAACTGTTCACACTCATTGGTAAGCTTTAAGTGTGTAAGGAGGGGTCTAAGCCTCTTCTGAACCGCCTGCCTTGGGGTCTTACCCCACACACCCGTTTCTATTACAATCAGCTCCTCAACCGTGTGGACTTAAAAACACTTGTTTAAAACCACCGAGCCACACCTATCAGCATCAAACATGCCTACCAGTCCACCCACTGACTTCCGGCCATGCATTCTGGAAGTATTGCAAGCATGCTTTAAAGGTAACCTCAGGGACCAGTGGTTGTACACTGACTGCGGTCAGTGCTTGAACTGTACAATATCTCCACTGTGTTACCTTAACAGCGGAGATACCCAAACACCATGCGAGCGTATCCTATAATTGAGATGAACTGTATGTAATTTCTGTTATATAATGCCAAAAGGTCAGCATATGTTTCGCACAAAGCAGTTTATGTATGATTATAAACTTGAAACTGACTTGTTTAAAAAGAAGCGGTTGCTGTATGCTTCAAATCACCTAACAAGTGAGTCTTCCCCAATACATTCAGCTAGTGCTACTCATAATTGTCAATATACGATGATTTCCTTTTTATTTACATATTTATTCTTTTAATATGCTTATTTGGGCCCAAGTAGTCTCCTCCACCTTGTCAGTAATCCATCATTGCACATGTTTACCCATACACATTTTTTTTTTTTAATTTGAGTGTAATGAAACAAATATTATGCAATTTGTAATCTACTATGTGTCCTGTTTTCACAAGGATCTGTAGTAAAATAGCTCAATGACTTTTCTAGTAATAAGATGACCCCTACAAAAAACATTGTTTAAATTTCCTGCTGATTTCCCTTCTAAAAATTCTGTCAATGAAGCATAAAAGATATTACAGCAACTGCTCATTATCGGAATATCTGCTGTGATTTAGTGAACTTTGGCGAATTCCTTAGTTATGCAGGGAATGATTGCAACACTCTTGTAACATCTGAAAAAGTCCAGCATTTGCAGATAACATAATCCTAAGGAAGTTTGGCAACTCAATGTTCCACAAAACGTTTACGAAGACATGCAATACATCTAAATATGTGTATATATAAAGGGTCCGAGTTACAGTGCATAGTTTGTTCTTAATACTGAATTCACAAGACACCAATATTCGGTGCATCCACTAGACAGTATTTTCACTAAGGTAAGCTATTTTTTTCTGTTAGCTTCTCATTATGCAGATATAAAAAGAATAGTGATCAAGAGATGAGTCATTTTATATGGGGTTGATTTAGATTTGCTTTTTTAAAAATGTGCTCAGAATTATTAGATAAAATTATGATGTTGCATTGAAATGGATTAATAATATGGGATATTGTATTGTGTTGCACTGACTAGAATGGATTCTGTCAGTAAATAAAAATAAAAATGTAGGTGCACCTGCTTATACTGTGGGGGACCTGGTGACGGGAAGCACGAGTGGTTTCAAACCAGGACTTCATTATAATCGATAATTAAAGTCGCCATTGACTTTTGCGCTAGGGGAACATATGCTAGTTTTCTACACAGAGAACTGTCAGAGCTGGCATATGCCCCATTCCTGTGGCTGCAGGAAATACGCAACCTCTCACTCCTGACAGGGCATATGCCAGTTTTGAGAGTTCTCTATGTAGAGAACTGTAATGGTACCTTTACACGCGGCAACATTTCTAGGTTATCCACAGGTAACTTACTGGCTGCAGTGAAATCATGGAGACATGGTTCTATCTTGTTGCTGTGTACAAATGGAACTATGTCTCCATGATTTCACTGCAGCCAGTAAGTTACCTGTGGATAACCTAGAAATGTTGCCGCGTGTAAAGGTATCATAAGGGTACCTTTACACGTCACAAAATTGCATGCAATTTCACTTGCAACTTACTGGTTGCAGTGAAATCATGGACACATTGTTCCATTTGTACACAGCAACAAAATAGAACAATGTGTCCATGATTTCACTGCAACCAGCAAATTGCCAGTGAAATTGCATGCAATGTTGTGACGTGTAAAGCTACCCTTAGAAGTGGCATAAGTCCCCATCCAGCAGAAAGCCAAAAGGGACTTAAATCATTGATTATAATAAAGTTGTGGTATAAAACCACTCGTGCTGTCACTCAAAAGATGCCCTCACAGTACAAACATGTGCACATCAATTTTTATTAACCTTTTCACAGGATACTATAGGACACAAGCCCTTCTTATGAGACAAGTGTCACTTTTTTTCAGCCTAACTGAAATCAGACACACGCCACACAAAAATCTGCACCTTCCCGCACCAAATACGTACCAAAAATAGTGTTAGGATGACACCTTTCAGGTACATATTTTTGTCACATGGTGCAGATTTTTGGAGATCAAAATCAGCACCTAAGTTTTCAGTAGCAACACATAGCCTAAGTGCTCTGGGTGCTGTAGAGCATTTAATAAGTTTCCACTTCCCAAGATTGTTTTCCCACTTAGCAGCAGCCTATTTTGAATGATCGCTAGCACTCTGTCTTAGTGACCACAGGAACCAGGTAAGGAAATCAGACAAGTTCTGGGTAAACAGTTTACCAGGAACTAGATGAAGAGACAAGTTCTTGGTAAGGACACAAACTCTGAAGACAGAGGTTTGTTTAGGCTGGCTTTCATATCATGATTTTTGTCATCCTGTTCTATCCATTGAAAACAGCAGAAAAAGACATGACATATAAAATATGTCATGTCTTTTTCTGCTGTTTTCATGTGTTGTTCTCATGACATGGTGAGCACCCACCTTTTTATTTGAATAGAACCTTGTGGTGCTCCTCCTTCTCCTAATTCCTGTTCTATCCATTTTGAAAAGGAAAGAACAAGATCGTTTTTTGTCTTCCATGTATACCTATAGTGCCAGATTGGTCTTATATGGCCATCCAGTTTTGTGTATTCAGTCCCAGATTCATTTCTGTCCTGTTTTTTTCCCGGCCCCAAAATTGGAGACCGCACCGTTTTTAGGCTTCAGTGAAGAAACAAGACAGAAATTAATCCGGCACGGTCTAGAGCTTTTAACATGGGTTCCTATATTTTCCCGGTTTTAGTGTACTGAGCATGCTCAGAACATTGCTACACTGCTCTGTTCCCGTGTGGGTAATTTCACTTTAGCAGTGTATCTACATACACTGCTAAAGTGAAATTAAACAAAGCAAGGGTTAAAAATAAAAAAATATAATGCTCACATGACCTCTGAGTTTCCCACGATGCGAGGTGTCCATATCTGATTCAGCAAGGACCTTAATCGCTGATTGGCGGTAGCGGTCACGTTACACATCAGCTGATCACTGCCGGCCAGTGAGCTGATTAAGGTCCTTGCAGCATCTGACGTGAACACCTCGCATCCCGGGACACTCCGTGGAGAGGTGAGCATTTACTTTTTTTATTTTTAATACCCGTTGCTTTCTTTTATTTCGCTTTAGGAGTGTATGTTCATACACTCCTAAAGTGAAAGTACACTTGCCTGTGCTTTGCAGGCTCTGCTGCTCACAGCTCTTTCTGTCAGTCCGGATGCCTCAAAATCCGGATTCTGGACACAGAAATGGCATCTGGAGTTAAAAATCCGGTTCTGTCGATTCCTGTCCATGTGGTCCTGCAAAGAACAGGATCCCCGTGGACAGGAACAAACTGTGATGTGAACCCAGCCTTAGTGATCTATCACACCCAGTTATCTTAACACTTCATCTGCAGGTGGATGAAAATGCTAATTTCTCAGGAATGAAGTAACAGATAGAAAACATAAAACTATGTTTAAACACCTGAATGCCTATATATGTTGGTTTGCGGGTTATTAGTGACAGGTTTTCTTTAAAGGAAAAAAGCAACTTTACAAATATTGGAGGCTTTATTAAAGGAGTTTTCCCATTAACAATGGTAATTTTAAAGTTCATTTTAATCCATAGATCTCAGAATAATACTAATTTCCACAATTGGGTGTATTTAAAAGATGTTCCTGTGCCTATATAATCTTATACAGTACACGTGTCCTGCTACAGTTAGGGCCAGAAATATTTGGACAGTTTTGTTATTTTAGCTGTTTACAAAAACATGTTCAGAAATACAATTACCGTATATACTCGTGTATAAGCCGACCCGTGTATAAGCCGACCCCCCTACTTTTGCCCCAAAAATCTGGAAAAACCTATTGACTCGTGTATAAGCCGAGGGTGGACCTCAGCACAGGTATACAGCCCCCAGCAGTGTGGTATACAGGCCCCCCCCAGTGGTATACAGGCCTCCCCAGTGGTAGTATACAGCAGCCCCAGTGGTAGTATGTAGCATCCCCAGCAGCCCCAGTGGTAGTATACAGCAGCCCCAGTGGTAGTATACAGCAGCCCCAGTGGTAGTATATAGGAGCCCCAGCAGCCCTAGTGGTAGTATATAGCAGCCCCAGTGGTAGTATACAGCAGCCCCAGTGGTAGTATACAGCAGCAGCCCCAGTAGTATATACAGCCCCAGTGGTAGTATACAGCAGCCCCAGTGGTAGTATATAGGAGCCCCAGCAGCCCTAGTGGTAGTATATAGCAGCCCCAGTGGTAGTATACAGCAGCCCCAGTGGTAGTATACAGCAGCAGCCCCAGTAGTATATACAGCCCCAGTGGTAGTATACAGGCAGCCCCAGTAGTATACAGGCAGCCCCAGTAGTATATACAGCCCCAGTGGTAGTATACAGGCAGCCCCAGTAGTATACAGGCAGCCCCAGTAGTATATACAGCCCCAGTGGTAGTATACAGGCAGCCCCAGTAGTATATACAGCCCCAGTGGTAGTATACAGGCAGCCCCAGTAGTATATACAGCCCCAGTGGTAGTATACAGGCAGCCCCAGTAGTATATACAGCCCCAGTGGTAGTATACAGGCAGCCCCAGTAGTATACAGGCAGCCCCAGTAGTATATACAGCCCCAGTGGTGTATACAGCCCCAGTGGTAGTATATTGCAGCCCCAGTGGTGTATACAGCCCCAGTGGTAGTATATTGCAGCCCCAGCGGTAGTATACAGCCCCAGTGGTAGTATATTGCAGCCCCAGTGCTGTATACAGCCCCAGTGGTAGTATATTGCAGCCCCAGTGGTGTCATTGCCCGCGACGAGCACAGAAACAGGAAGAAGACGCAAGATGGAGGATCGCGGTCGGCAGCTGCGAGCGGGCGCGGACAGCGGGCGCGGACAGCGGGCGCGGACCACTGTGATAAGTATAGTTTCCTTTACAGGTGACCGGAGTCAGGCTGGGGGGGCCCTGGATTACGGGGGCTGCTGTATACCGATGTATACATCGGTATGTACCGATGTATACATCGGTATACAGCACTGACTCGCGTATAAGCCGAGGGGGGTACTTTTCAGCCCAATTTTTGGGCTGAAAAACTCGGCTTATACGCGAGTATATACGGTATATGTATAATATGGGCTGAAAGTGCACACTCCCAGCTGCAATATGAGAGTTTCCACATCCAAATCGGAGAAAGGGTTTAGGAATCATAGCTCTGTAATGCATAGCCTCCTCTTTTTCAAGGGACCAAAAGTAATTGAACAATGGACTCTTAAGGGCTGCAATTAACTCTGAAGGCGTCTCCCTCGTTAACCTGTAATCAATGAAGTAGTTAAAAGGTCAGGGGTGGATTCCAGGTGTGTGGTTTTGCATTTGGAAGCTGTTGCTGTGACCAGACAACATGCGGTCAAAGGAACTCTCAATTGAGGTGAAGCAGAACATCCTGAGGCTGAAAAAAAAAGAAAAAAACCATCAGAGAGATAGCAGACATGCTTGGAGTAGCAAAATCAACAGTTGGGTACATTCTGAGAAAAAAGGAATTGACTGGTGAGCTTGGGAACTCTAAAAGGCCTGGGCGTCCACGGATGACAACAGTGGTGGATGATCGCCGCATACTTTATTTGGTGAAGAAGAACCCGTTCACAACATCAACTGAAGTCCAGAACACTCTTAGTGAAGTAGGTGTATCTGTCTCTAAGTCAACAGTAAAGAGAAGACTCCATGACAGTAAATACAAAGGGTTCACATCTAGATGCAAACCATTCATCAATTCCAAAAATAGACAGGCCAGAGTTAAATTTGCTGAAAAACACCTCAAGAAGCCAGCTCAGTTCTGGAAAAGTATTCTATGGACAGATGAGACAAAGATCAACCTGTACCAGAATGATGGAAGAAAAAAGTTTGGAGAAGAAAGGGAACGGCACATGATCCAAGGCACACCACATCCTCTGTAAAACATGGTGGAGGCAACGTGATGGCATGGGCATGCATGGCTTTCAATGGCACTGGGTCACTTGTGTTTATTGATGACATAACAGCAGACAAGAGTAGCCGGATGAATTCTGAAGTGTACCGGGATATACTTTCAGCCCAGATTCAGTCAAATGCTGCAAAGTTGATTGGACGGCGCTTCATAGTACAGATAGACAATGACCCCAAGCATACAGCCAAACCTACCCAGGAGATCATGAGTGCAAAAAAGTGGAACATTCTGCAATGGCCAAGTCAATCACCAGATCTTAACCCAATTGAGCATGCATTTCACTTGCTCAAATCCAGACTTAAGACGGAAAGACACACAAACAAGCAAGACCTGAAGGCTGCGGCTGTAAAGGCCTGGCAAAGCATTGAGAAGGAGGAAACCCAGCGTTTGGTGATGTCCATGGGTTCCAGACTTAAGGCAGTGATTGCCTCCAAAGGATTCGCAACAAAATATTGAAAATAAAAATATTTTGTTTGGGTTATGTTTATTTGTCCAATTACTTTTGACCTCCTAAAATGTGGAGTGTTTGTAAAGAAATGTGTACAATTCCTACATTTTCTATCAGATATTTTTGTTCAACCCTTCAAATTAAACGTTACAATCTGCACTTGAATTCTGTTGTAGAGGTTTCATTTCAAATCCAATGTGGTGGCACGCAGAGCCCAACTCGCGAAAATTGTGTCACTGTCCAAATATTTCTGGCCCTAACTGTATGTACTGTGTAATGGTCGCTTCTGACCATACAGGGACATGATCTGATCATCAGTGTCATATCTTGAAGCCCATGGGCCCCGAGCAAACACTCCAGTGGGTCTGCCAATTTTTGCAAATCTTTAATTGCATTAGTCTTTTTCTACAGGCCAAAGGGACTTTTGGGGACCCCCTAGGCTCCAGGGCCCGGGTACGATTGCAAACCCTGCACCTATTGTGGTTACGCACCTGCTGATCATACCACATCTCCTAGGCTGGGGAAGACTCAAAAGAGAATATACAGACCTTACAGAATGGGATTACAGCTCATTCCATTTTTGTGGTAAAACATTTTCCTGCCTTTTTAAAAAAAATGTTTTATCTCAAAGAAAGAATTATTTGAAATCCCATAGTGTAATGTCTGTGTACTCTCTTGCGTCCTCTCCAACCCAGAATCAAACCATGCCCCTTGCATGGTCGGACACAGCCATTACACAGTACATAGAGAAACATTGCATTCAAATGTGGAAATTATTAATGTTCCAAGATCTACTGATTAAAATGAACTGCAAAACCATTATTAATGGGAAAACCCCTATAATAGTAATATACTGTTTTGTGTCTATTCTACTACTGATGTTTAATTTAGTTGAGTAATTAGGAAAAAGATTGGGACAAAGCAAGTCTTTACTTGTTTTTCTTGCATTAATTCTACTATTTCTGATAAGTGTTTTATCAGTTCTTGGTGTTGTTTTTGTTTTTCTTCCCCATTTCCCTTTTTGATTTGGAGAAAACGATCCAGTTTCATTATGTGTGCGAATTATTCTTGAAACAGTAGATTTTCCTATACAAACGGTGGAAGCGATTTCTCTTACAGTCAGACTTGTATGTTCATTAAGAGTAATAATTCTAGACCTCTTCCGTGGAGTAACATCTATTTTTACAGGCACGAATCACACTAAGAGAAAAAGTACACTAAACCACTCCTCACAGAAACAAGCTCTCAACTGGAGCTGAGGGGGCAGCTAGCTGTTATTTTCTGACTAAAACCAGTCAAACCACATTTTGTTACTCAAGGTTATACAGTCACACCTGTTCAAAGCAGTTATAACTGGTTTGAATCACTGACTGGTAACTCCAACTTACGATTTTACTTAAAAAATACTTTGTCCCAATTAATTTGCACAGCACTGTAACTGAAACGAATAGAAATAAGAGAAAATACTATCATGTTATGTGCATCTTGCTGAGATTTAACCTGTTTTCCCACATAGATGTATGAACCTTTCCATAAGAATTTGTCATTTTGCATAAAAGTTACCATTCTGATGCTGACATCATTCCTCCTGGCATCATGTGAAACTCTGCAAAAGCCTGTGGTATGTTCAGTTATCGAAGGATTTCATACTCAGAGTGGCAGAGATGGCAGAGATGGAAGAGATGGTCCTCCAGGCAGCAAAGGTGAACCAGGTAAATCGAAAAAAAGGCAGACTATCAAATCAGCAAAAGAAATTCCCTCAACAGTAACATTAAGACTAGGGCCACACTTAGCTGTCTCCTTGAGTAACGCTGTAACGCTGACCGCTAACGTCGGGTGCTTCCTATGAATGCTGCTCCATAGTAACCCGCTGTTTACTATGGATACAGCCACACAGGAAGCCCCAGGCAGTGCACTTTTGCAGGACGCACAGGAAAACGTTGCTGACATTTTCTTCCTTTTCTATTGTCACATTATTGGCTTTTATGTAGCTGAGAATGGTCAATTTAGGAGGCACAGATTTAAATCAGTGTAGAGAAGTGTGAATTTATTACAAAAGTCTGCATTCTTCAAGATAAGGATTTTTCCCAATTCATTCCATGTGAATTCAGCAAAAAGGAGGCCAGCTACAGTTGCCATTTTGCTGAACCTTAAAAGACCAGGCTAAAGAATGAACAAAAAAATTATATATACCTGATTACTCACCTGTCCCAGCACCCCCACAGCCTACTTTCAGGTCCCCTAGACCTCTCCTTTGACTTCTAGCTTCACTAGACCCTTGATGTCACTGTGCACTGGGCAGTCACCCAGTTATGAAATGCATTGCTAGAGTGAAAGGGATGTTGGATCGTAATGTCTGAGGTCTAGTTGAGCTGGCCTGGTGTAAATAGGCCAAACAAGGTAGACTTCCTATGTTTATTATGCACGGGGTCTATAAAGAACCTAGCACTTCAGAAGGAATACTCAATTTGCATCAAATAGGTTCACTGTCAATTAATTTTTCCTGTAAAATTCATGGGATTTGATGGATGAAGAGCTGGTTATCAAACACAGCCAGACTTCCCACAGAAAAACCAGAAATAATTTGCAATAAAAAAGTGCTGTCTATACGGTATAGGAAACAATAACAGCGCTTTCTCTTCCAGACCCAATTGTCATGTGATCACTGGGTGAAGGGAGGGAGCAGGAGCTGCTGGCCTATAGGAGACTCTTCAGGTCTGTTATGAGCCAGGAGGCTGAATTTCCAGTGTAGCTGGGCTAATATGCCAGCTCTAATTGCAGGGAAAAAACTGACATAAAAAAGGATTTAAATATAGAAATGTCCACCAAAAGTCTTTTATGACCTTATATGTGTAATAAATGAAAAAAAATTATAAACACTTAAAAAGTTGTGAAAAATATAATTTTTTTGTTTAAAAGTAGCCTCCAATCCAATCATTGTTACTAGCCCCACCCCTTTTAAAAAAGTAAAACATTTGATATTTAAAAATAATTGTTACTGAAAAGAGAAAAATCATTAAAGTGGTCTTCTGAAGTCTTATTTTTTTTTATTTGTAAGGTGAAAAAATATTTCCTTTATTTCCTATATTTTCTCACTTACAAAACCTGATATTGATAATAAAAAATTGAAAACAGAATTGAAATTGCTCGAAAATTAGGGTCCATACATCAAAAGAAAAAAATGCAAAAAATTGTCAAACTATATAAACAAGAAATATTTCTTAAGGTGCCGTTACACCTTGTGACACCGCCGGAGATGTTGGCGGCGACGGGTGGGAGTGTGCACGCTTTTGGCACCCCGCCAGCGTCGCCACCCCCTATTTACTCGGAAGACATCTCCGGCGATGAGCCGGCGAGCTGAGAGGCAGCATCGCCGCGGGGTTTCTCAAAACCTCAGCGGCGATGCAGGACAATAGGAGCCCAAGGCTCCCATCGCCTGTCAGCTCGCCGACGGCCGTTTACATGGGGCGATGTGAACACATCGCCCCAGATCGGCGGCCTGGTTTCACATTACTGATGTGAAGCCAGGCGAGCTGTCTGAGCCGCCGACATCGCCCCTTTATATTAGGCGATGCAGGGTCGATGTCACCGCCGATAGGTGTAATGGCACATTTACTGTTCTTTATAATATGAAAGAATTTTGTTAGAAATGACTCACCGTGGCCGGGACTCCGGTTTAGACAGGCAGTAGCTCCTTCCTCCTTGTCACGGGTGGACCGCGCCTGCCGGTAGTGGGGCCCGGTTGAGTGCAGATCAAAAGGTTGCAGACGTCTTGTGGGAACAGATTAAGGGGTTAATTGTTTCGTGATGCCACCTATGAGTGTTTCGATAAGTCTTAGCGACGCTGCGGGGCCTCCGGGGGATGGACTGCAGCAAGATGGAACGCTCCCACAGGCTAAGCAATAATCCCCGGAGCCAGGAGCTGCTTAAGATGTTGTGCGGCAGCTGCGGTTACCTTGTGTGCGGACGGACGTAGTCATAAGGAAGCACGGACACTGTAAGTCTCTGTAACGGGTGATTTACTGCAACCAGAAAGCAGTATATGGCATACAGTTAACGGGTAGTCGACCGGGTGGACTCAGCAGTGATAGGTGTCCCTCAGAGATCCGCGGTGTTCCTCCATTCTAGCTAAGTGTTGCCGTTGTCGCCCAGGAATACCAGATCGGATACAGGGAGGCTGCTTCAATGCCCTATCCAAAGTATACGTGATGGATGTTTTGGGGAGCCTTGGGTCCCTTGGTGGGTACACCGCTGGTTAGACGACTGGATTTGGCGGGTGGTGGGGTGCTCCTGTAAAGCTGCTCCTCCACGCCTCTGGTTCGCATAGCAGAGCTGAACTGCTGCTAGCTTCGGTACCAGCTAACCGGCTGTAAGTTGGGCACGGGAGTTTTTGAGCCCGTATTTTGATGCCCGTAATTGGTAGGGAGATGGCCGGTAGAAGATGGCCAGGGGGCTGCACTGACTCTGCAACCCCCTCTCCTAGGTTGCAGAGCTGGGAATCTGCAGAGGGTCTTCTAGGTTGCTGTTACACCTTCAGCCCTCGAACTCCAACTGTTCAAGGCTGGACTAAACTTTCCACTACACACTACCCTTGCACTCCGCCCACCAGGACCTTGATTGGCCCTCTATGCTAAGTGATGCATGCAGGGTATGGATATCTAAGTTAACCAAATGACGGCTGGGTCAGAGGATATTGCTGCTGCAGTTGGTGCTGCAATACCCTCCTGTGACGCACTCGTTGCGGGGCGCCACAGAAACAAAAAAGCATAGTGTAAGACCATGTGCCCACTGTGCGTTTGCGCTGCACTTTTTTTCTGCATTTCTGCAGCATAAACACCTCATCCACAGCTTTACTATTAAAGTCTATGTGATTTACAAAAAGCTGTGCCCACATGTGCGTTTGTGGGTGCTGTGTTTTGCTGCAGAAATTGCCTGCATTTTTAAAAGTCCCTGTTAATTAACCATTTTTGGGCTGCGTTTTCCCCATAGACTCCATTCTAACCCCCAAAAAAGCATTACACATGGATGTGTATTCCCAAAGCCCATTTAGGAGGCTTTTTTCCTGTGGTTTCCACAGCAAAAACACTGCAATACTCACCCTCACCAGTGATCCCCAGTGATTTCTTCCTCTGTGCACCAGCAGAAGCTATGTTTATGTGCCATGTGACTGATCATTCACAGATAGATAGATATAGTGTCAGCGCTCGTACAACAACCAGGACACGGCTCAGTAGATAATTACCTCTTAGTTTTATTAGTTCAGTGTAGGATTCCAGATCTCCACAACGCGTTTCAGCGCTGAGTGCGCCTTTCTCAAGTGATTACCGGAATCCTCTCTTACAAATGTTTATATACACTCCACAGCATAAGAAAAGGGAAGAAAAGGGGACGGGGAAGACTATTTCACAAGTATATAGTAATGTCCGTAGTGGATCATGGAAAGGATCCCATGGTCACTAGCTCATCAGTGTGTATATGGGTTACAATCTACAATACATGAAATGGAGGACAGATTCAATCAGGTAATTTGAGTGCAACTGAATGATAAAATGATAAAATAATTGCGCATATGATGTAAACATGAAATATAACACAATAATACATGATTAGATTAAAAATGGTTAACAATATTTACCTAAAAACCACCATTATCTATATATATGTGTATAAACAAGAAAATCTATAAAAATCTATAAAAAATATATAAAAGCCATATTTAAAAGCATTGTTTCTAAAAAATGTAATTTAATTAATATTCTCCAAGGTGATGTTGAGTCCTTCTGGTGATAAAGTGCCCATTTTAAAAATCCAGAAGGACTCTCTTCTGTTCAAAGTATGTGTTCTGTTCATGATATTATCACCTATCTGTTCAATGATAAGGAGTTTTAATTTGGACGGATCTCTATTATGAAATAAATCAAAGTGCTTGGATACGCTATGCTTTAAAAAACCTATACTAATATTATGCCTATGTTTGTTTAATCTTGCCCTCATGCTTTGTATGGTCCTACCTATGTATTGGTGACCGCATGGGCACTCTAATAAATAGATAACAAATCGAGAGGAGCAATCCAATCTTCAGATCCAATACCACTAATACAATATACGAAATCAAACAGAGATTGGATTGCTCCTCTCGATTTGTTATCTATTTATTAGAGTGCCCATGCGGTCACCAGTACATAGGTAGGACCATACAAAGCATGAGGGCAAGATTAAACAAACATAGGCATAATATTAGTATAGGTTTTTTAAAGCATAGCGTATCCAAGCACTTTGATTTATTTCATAATAGAGATCCGTCCAAATTAAAACTCCTTATCATTGAACAGATAGGTGATAATATCATGAACAGAACACATACTTTGAACAGAAGAGAGTCCTTCTGGATTTTTAAAATGGGCACTTTATCACCAGAAGGACTCAACATCACCTTGGAGAATATTAATTAAATTACATTTTTTAGAAACAATGCTTTTAAATATGGCTTTTATATATTTTTTATAGATTTTTATAGATTTTCTTGTTTATACACATATATATAGATAATGGTGGTTTTTAGGTAAATATTGTTAACCATTTTTAATCTAATCATGTATTATTGTGTTATATTTCATGTTTACATCATATGCGCAATTATTTTATCATTTTATCATTCAGTTGCACTCAAATTACCTGATTGAATCTGTCCTCCATTTCATGTATTGTAGATTGTAACCCATATACACACTGATGAGCTAGTGACCATGGGATCCTTTCCATGATCCACTATGGACATTACTATATACTTGTGCAATAGTCTTCCCCCTCCCCTTTTCTTCCCTTTTCTTATGCTGTGGAGTGTATATAAACATTTGTAAGAGAGGATTCCGGTAATCACTTGAGAAAGGCGCACTCAGCGCTGAAACCCTTGTGGAGATCTGGAATCCTACACTGAACTAATAAAACTAAGAGGTAATTATCTACTGAGCCGTGTCCTGGTTGTTGTACGAGCGCTGACACTATATCTATCTATCTGTGAACGGTCTGCACCTTCCCTTCGGGAAGCGCGATATTGAGCAGCTCGGCTCCAGGACCCCGCTCGCATCAATCTACCACTCCCCACCTGTGGCTCATCTGTTACCAGCTCGCACGATCGGGAATCGCAGCACAGCCTCCATTCGTCGGGGCCCCCCGGCCTGGAGGCCGCGCCGGATCATTCCTCGCTCGACAGCCAGTTGTGCGGCCCGGCACAACTGCACCAGGTGAGCACCGGGTGTTTCTAACCGCCCTCACCCCATATAATTAAGCAGTGTGGCGCAATTTGTTTTCTTTTATGTGACTGATCATGTGACTCAGGCTGTCAAATGGTACGCAGGCCCTGAAAGGACAATATAAATACAGCTTCTGCAGGTGCACGGAGGCAGACATCACTGGGGATTGATGTAGGCTCATCGGGGAGGGTAAGAAAGTGTATCTGTGTTTGCGTGTGTGTTTGTCTCTGTATGTGTCCGTCTGTCTTTGTGTGCCCCCTTATTTGTGTGGTGTTTTTGAGCTGCGCTTGTAATGTGCAAAAAAGCAGCACAAATGTAATATGTTTTGCCTTGTTATTAAACAGCTGCGTTGTCCGCAGCACAAAAAAAATATGTCTACTGGGCACAGAGCCTAAAGGTACCGTTACACACAGAGATATCTTCAGACATTGCTTGCAATTCACTGGTTGCAGTGAAATCATGGACACATTGTTCTATTTTGTTGCCGTGTACAAATGTAACAATGTGTCCATGATTTTACTGCAACCAGTGAGTTGCAAACAATGTCTGCAGATATCTCTGTGTGTAACGGTACCTTTACACACTGATTCACTTTCTATCAGATTTACTGTTATAATACTATTATATTTTCAAATTTTAGGAACGACTGGGGAACCAGGGAAGCCAGGTTTAAAAGGAGATCCAGGGGTTCCAGGCAAAGCAGGCCCACAAGGTTTGAAAGGAGATCGGGGTGATAAAGGGATAAATGGAACATCAGGTAACAAGTCACAATTACAGAATGCTTATCATGCAGATTGTGAAAAATGTCATCTTAATTGCTGCCGGTATCAATACTAAGTGCAGGATAAATTTGCAGTCAAAAGTTTTTGCACAATTAAAAGTTTCCACAAAATGAAGCAGTTCTTCCAGAAAAGTATTGCAGCAACACATTGTTTTGTTATACGTGTTTATTTCTTTTGTGGGTATTGGAACAGCACAAAAAAAAAAACAAAGAAAAGAAAAAAAAGGCAAATCGTACATACCGTAATTTCACAAATAACTACAAACATGGGACAAAAAAAATTGCTGTTGGCACCCTCAACTTAATATTTGGTTGCACACAATTTGGAATAAAGAACTGCAAGCAATCATTTCCTGTAACCATCAACAAGCTCCTTACACCTCTTAATATTTCACCGAATTTTTGTCTAGAGGTTTATCCAGAGTAATTTATAGAATAATAAGGGATAACCTTTTTGTTCTCATTAACTGTTTTTATTTTAAGGGTTTTTATAAAAACATGGTGTAAAATAAGTGAATTTGTGCAAATGTGCAGACTTCCCACCCACCTAGACAACAAACACACAACACAGCCCACTAATGGTGCTAGAGCGGAGGGTTTGGTGGGGTTCGGTTGACGGTCTGTGAAGTCAAACCCAAGATAGATTGATGCTAAAGGGAGGGACCACCGGATACACTGTGTATCATTGGTGGTCCACAACCGATAACAACAATTGGTAGATGGTCGTGTGTATTGTAGTCGTCACCCTGTTACAGGTCCAAAGCCCAACCCTCAGTTCCAGGTCCACATCAGTGGTGATCGGTCAAGTCAAGGTCTACAGATTATTGATATAACCTGCTTAGCAAACAAAATATAGCTATATAAAATGATGCACAGTGTATCCGGTGGTCCCTCCCTTTAGCATCAATCTATCTTGGGTTTGACTTCACAGACCGTCAACCGAACCCCACCAAACCCTCCGCTCTAGCACCATTAGTGGGCTGTGTTGTGTGTTTGTTGTCTAGGTGGGTGGGAAGTCTGCACATTTGCACAAATTCACTTATTTTACACCATGTTTTTATAAAAACCCTTAAAATAAAAACAGTTAATGAGAACAAAAAGGTTACACCTCTTAACTAGAATTTTGGACTTTTCCAAACAGCTCCAGGTCTCTCATATTTCAAGGTGTCTTCTCCCAACTTCATTTTTAAGATCTCTCCACAGGTGTGCGATGAGATTTATGGTGGGTATACACACAAGGATATCGTTACTGATATCCTTACAAAAGCCACGTGACTGAAATCATTTGAATTATATGTAATTATCGTTCGTGCGTTGTCAGACACAAGGATATCGTTAACAATGTTCATTCTGGCAGCGCGCCAGAATTGCAGGGAAATTTGTCAATCCAAGGTTGAAGAATGGAGTTAACAATAATGTGCCAGTGCTGTGACAGCAGCACTGGCGCATTATTGTTTGTACAAGTCTTTAAGAAAGTTTTTAATTAAATTTCAGTGCCTGATTTTACATGTAAAGCCGCTCCTGCTACATGTCGGCACAGTGCTGCAGGAGCGGGTATGAAGCCGGTGGTTAAGGGGTTAATAATATTGTGCCACATTGCCCCAAAGAGTGCCCACACTCCCCTGGAGATATGTAGCCCATTACACTGGCAGTGCAGGGGTTAAATCCTTCAGTTAGCAGAAGCCTGTCGGCACTGTCGGCTCCTCTACATTCGTTCATAAAAGTTCAGTGGCTCCTGTCATTGCGCAGTGCGCCATGAACAATTGCTAAATAGCTCCTGAATAGGGAGCTGTACCAGGTACTAACGCTAGATGCATACTGTAGCCGTCTCTGTCCATGGTGCTGATCACTTAACTATGGCCAGCGCACATTGAAACTACAGTGCGCGGCCCATAGCTATTAGTGCTGAAGCGATCAGCACCATGGACAGAGGCGGCTACAGTACGCATCTAGCGTTAGTACCTGGTACATCTCCCTATTCAGGAAGCTATTTAGCAATTGGTCACGCCGCACTGTAAAATGACAGGAGCCGCCGGCTTTTTGTGAATGGATATAGCAGAGCCGACAGTGTGCGGCTTCAAAAAAGTAAATGATTTCACCTCTGCCCTGCCAATGTTTTGGAATAAAACGATGTTTGGGTGAGCGCTGGGATATGAAGACAGCTACACTTCAACAACTATTTTACCTGTAAGTTTATTGTTCAAATCACACTAGGTCCTCTCCCACAACATGTTTCGACGCTCAGGGCGTCTTCCTCAAGTAGATATCAGACCTTACATTTGGTATCCTTATAAATCCTCCATTAACCAATCCCTTGCTTTTAGGTTGAAAATAGCCTTTTTTTTTTTTTTTTAACTCTTTCCTATCCAAATGTCTAAATAGCTATGTAAGCAGTTCTATTTAATGCACAATATGAGCCCTTTTTATTCTATTGCACAACTGCCCGTTCTTTTGTGACAAAAACATAACTATTCATCAAGGAGTACATTAAAAATTCAAGATAGTAAAAACACTACAATATTATTAAACAAAATCCACCTATTAGATACACATAATTATTACACTTAAAAAATTCACATGAAAATTACATATAAAAACTTCATCTAAAAATTTCATATAAAAAATTACATATAAAAAATACATATACAAATTATTAAAACATCATGAAATCTATACAAACGATCTGATCTTAAAAGATGACTTCTGCAAATGGTAATTATGGGTTTATATATTATTCTCTATTGAGAGATTAAGGCCCTCCGGTGCCAATGTACCCATTTTAAAAATCCAATACATTTCTTTCTTATTTAATTTCTCAATCCTATCATGTACTTCCTCACTTATTTGTTCTAGGATTATTAATTTAAGACTGGTGGGATCCCTTTCATGTATCTGATGATAGTGTCTTGAGATGCTGTGATTTAAATACCCCTTTCTGATATTTGATCTGTGCTTACTCAGCCTAGCCTGCATTGTCTGGATCGTTCTACCTATATATTGGAGTTTGCAGGGACACTCCAACATATATATTACAAATTGTGATCTACAATCCATTCTCTGTTTAATTGGGAACGATTCTTCAGTTGTATTGGATGTGAACTTATTACATCCATGTACAATGCTATTGCAACATTCACATCGTCGTGAGTTGCATTTATAGCACCCATTTTTTTCCACTTGAGGAAGACGCCCAGAGCGTCGAAACATGTTGTGGGAGAGGACCTAGTGTGATTTGAACAATAAACTTACAGGTAAAATACTTGTTGAAGTGTAGCTGTCTTCATATCCCAGCTCTCACCCAAACATCGCTTTATTCCATTGCCTGCATTTTCATCTCCCTATGGGGAGAGCGGTGGAGCAGCTCCGGAGGAGAAGACAAATCTAACAGAGGAGAGGAAAACACGTGACGGATCACGTGCAATTACACAGGCGGACACCGAGGAAAAAGGGAAAGAAATCCACACCGTCCAGAGAGAGACCCCGTGCACTCACTACGTGAGCCCCCCTGTTGTGCGGACAGCACAACAGGAAAAGGTGAGTGTAACAGTGACTTAACAGAGGGTGGATATAAAACATAAAGCAGCGTGGCGCAACCAATTTCTATATCTCATTACTGCCAATGTTTTGGGCTACATGGCTCCAGGGGAGTGTGGGCACTCTCTGGGGCCATGTGGCACACTATCATTAACCACTTAAACACCGGGTTCATACCCACTCCTGCAGCTCTGTGCCGACATGTAACACAGAGCTGCTGGAGCGGTTTTTACATGTAAAATCACGGCCGTATCATGGTTTTTAATAAACTTTGGGACATGACAGCGGCAGGAATAGGAGAAATCTGAAGGAGATAGTTCATCATGGTGTCACACTGTCCGATGCTGCAGTTTGCTGCAGCGTTAATAGGACGATGAACGATAGATTTGAGGTCAGGATCTCAAATCTTGGATGAACGATCCAACTTTTTTTTCGTCCTATATCATTGGTTTACACGCAAGGACACCCAAACGATATCTTTTGAATGATAACATATCTGTGACGTTTCAAGGATATCGTTCAGGATATCCTAGCATGTAAAGCAGCCTTTAGATTCAGACTCATTGCTGTCACTTCAGAACTCTCCAGTTCTTTGTTTACATATATTTCTGGGTGCTTATTGAAGCTTGTATAGGGTCATTGTCCTGTTGGAAGAGTCTTGACCTATGACACAAACACAACTTTGTCTCTGTCACTGGGCATTACACTTGGACCCAATATCCTTTGGCAATCTTTAGATTTCATGATGCCTTGCACACAGATAAGCCACCCAATGCCAGAGGCAGCAAAACAACTGAAAAACATCCTTGAACCTCCCCTATGTTTGACTATAGGCAGTGTGTACTTTTCTTTATAGGCCTCATTCTTTTTTTTTTAAACAGTTAAGGGCCCTTTACACGCCGCGACGGCAGGCTGGATACATCCCGCTACAGGCTACAAATGTAGCTTGTAGCGCCAATGTAGCCCGTCGTAGCGGCGTCTGAAGACGTGACGATACAGCCGGCAACAGATACATCTGTTTCCTAGCTCTGCTCGAAAACTGATGGCTACAACGCCGATGGTAGCGAGCTGTATCGGCGTGTAAAGAGGCAACGGAAGGGAACTCGGGACAGCCTGCAATGTAGCTAAGGCGTGACCCTGACTCCGTGTTACCGCGCCCCATGTGCGATCATTGGTGGAAGCTGCTGCATGACGATTGGTAGTCGCTGCATAGGGAGGCATATTTAAGGAGCTGACGAGTCACACTACACAATCGCTCGAGCGTGCTGTATTACTCAGCCTCCTGCGTTGCCTGCCCAATCAGGATGTTATTGCTTCGTCCTATCAGCGTACGGACGGCTCGTAATCCACAATTGTGGCACGCCTATGTGCTGGCCCTGCTGCACCAGGTCCGCCCATAGTAGCTGGTTATAGCGGTGTGTAAATGAGCTACAGCTGGCTACTTGAGACACCCGGCGATGTAGCTAGCTATAGATGTAGCGTGGCGTAGCGCACCTTGTGGCGGCGTGTAAAGAGGGTGCGTTGACCGTTTGTAACCGTTTGAGCGTGCTCGTGCACGTGAAGTAGCGGGATGTATCCAGCCTGCCGTCGCGGCGTGTAAAGGTACCTTAAAATGATGTGCTTTACTAAAAAGTGGAATCTGTCCACAAGACACTTTACTATTAGGAATACAATTGTCCTACTCCAAGTGCCAAACTTCCCCGCTGGTCTATCCTCATTGGGGGAGAGGCAATCACACTCTCAGTTTGAGTGACTATACAGGGTGGTACCATGTGTGTGGAATTGGTGTGTGATGCACGGATGCGGGGTGGGGGTGGACTCCTGCCTCCCACTTGCTTTGTGACCCAGGAGACATGGAATGCTGTGTCTTCCAGTCGCCAGGCAATGCACAATGCTGCCTTGCCTACTGCTAGATAATAGTGGAAATGTATGCATCCTGTTGTGCAGGGAAAAAGGGGGAAGCTTCCTTTAAATGGCTGGAAGTGATGCATCTGAGTCAGTCAACAGGGTAGGGGGATACTCAGATACGGGACTGATGGTCACTTTGAAGGGGGATCACGGCTAGTCGGTTCCCGGTTCAATGCCCTGGACGCTCAGTGGCTGTGATGGTGGGGGATGATGATGATGTTGGAAAGGGGAAACGGTAACGTGACGCTACCTGCGGTACCTGGTAACGTGAATACCAGCACTACGGCCGGCCGCTGAGGTGATGGAAGTGCAGCTCAGAGTAGTACAGCTCCTCACAGGTGGATCTTTACCTCAGGGCAGCGGGGTTGGATGAAAGGGGTAGTAGTCCTCACCTTTTTGGTGCTGTACGAGCCCTCCGGGCAGCAGAGCGAATGAGGACAGACACAGCCCAAGATGTTCTTCACTGTCTCCAGATGAAAAACAGGTACACAGTACAGTCTGGTTTACCGGGGACGTAGCCACAGATTTGAGGTAACTTAGCAGAGTCTGTCGGTGGTGCCCTCTCACTACTTTTGGGGTCTGTGTTCCTCTTTGCTCTCAGTAACAGACCAGGGGACTGGCGAAGGAGCTCTTCAGAGTGGTGAATATTAGGTATGGTCGGTTCCTTATCGCTATGGACAGGAGCAACAACGAGCAAATCCTCCCACCACCGGAATTCGGTACTTTCCCTAATGTGTCCTCTACCTTTTTGGAACTGAGGAAGAGGTACAGTCTGTGGCACTATGGCTCCCTTCTGTCGGTCCCACAGCTTGTCGGTTCACAGTCAGGGATAGACCTCTGACTGACTCGGCTTCGGTATGTCGGTGTCGACCCCGGACTCCCCAGCCAGCTCCAACCAGTCCTGGATTGTTCCCTCCATTTTTGGGTCACTCCTCTCCAAGGAGGTGTCCTCCTGTCTTGAACGCTGTCAGGCATGTCTAATATGTCTACTGTCAACATCATGCAACATTTGGCAAATAAAGAACTGTTTGAACTAAAAAGAAGTGTTGTTCCTTTGTCTTCCCTCAGTAAGGCTAGGGTCACACATAAGCCCTTGGTCTGTTTTTGGCATCAGTTTTTGCATTTTTTTTCTAAGTCCAAAAACTGATGCAAAAACGGATTATATGTAGTAAATACCCTATGGCCACGTTCATCCTGTGGCAGCAGGGATGAACAAAGCATCCACAGTGCACAACCGGAGGGTCCGGGTTTAAAGACACATTGTGAACTCAAAATGTGTCTGAATGCCATGCGATTACCGAATCGCCTTCCAAATGTGACCCTAGCCTATGTTGTCCAATAGCTCCTCATAATGTACAATTCAACCAGCTTTAGAGGTGGAAATTAGTTCCTTTATCTCTGTGTCTGCATTGCCTCCAGACTCAGGCTGGCTTCACACTAAGTTTTGTTCCTGTTCGTGGGGATCTGGCTTTTTGCAGGACCGTTGGGTTCGTTGGTCGTTGGAACAGGAACGAACAGCACCAGATTGACTACTCTGGGTGCTATTTCTGTGACGGAGTCCAGTATCCGGACACAAAAAGAGCAGGGGGTAGCCGAGCCAGACAAGTGCTGTCGGCGCTGCCCACGTTCACTTTAGCAGTGTATCTATTATACACTGCTAAAGCGAAATTAAGTCAATGGATGGTTAAAAATAAAAAATAATAAATTCTCACCTATCCGCCGACTCCGAGTGTCCTGCGATAAATTCATCTTGAAGGCAAAAGGACCTGTGCATCAGCTGACCAAGAAGGGGCGGGGCAATCCAATCAGCTGGTAGGTCACATGACCGCTTCAGTGCGGTTTAAATCTTTAAAACCGCGCTGAAGCGGTTATGTGACCCATCAGCTGATCGGGTTGCCTCTTCCCTTCCCGGTCAGCTGATGCACAGGTCCTTTTGTCTTCTAAGATGAATTCATCATGGGACAGTCGGAGTCGGTGGATAGGTGAGAATTTATTTTTTATTTTTAACCATCAATTGACTTAATTTTACTTTAGCAGTGTATATAGATACACTACTAAAGTGAAATTACACCCATGTACCATGGGTACAGAGCAGTGCTCTTGTTCTGAGCATGCTTTGTACTGTGGAACTGGATCTAGGAAACGATGTTTTAACGAATCCGGCTCCATAGTCCCCCATGTTAAGTGTCCCAGATCGCACCGGATACGTTTCTGTCCGATTTTGTCATGGCTCTTTTAATTGTTTTTAATGATTGTCTGTTTTTTCAGTTTTTGTATTGCATTGGTAAATTAAATAAAATAAAATTTGAGCATTGTGTTTACAGAAGTATGTAGGTGATCCCAGTTATTTTATACATCCTCCTTTCTTTTTTTTTGTGTATGCATTAATTTTGTGAAAATAGATGTCAATCCTATTTTACATTCTGAGAATTATATTTTTATTTTACTATTTCTAATTTAAGGCCAACAGGGTCTTAAGGGAGAGAAGGGTTCACTGGGACCTTCAGGAGCCACTGGAGCTGTTGGACTTCCTGGTGCTAAAGGTGCTACAGGTTCGACTGGAGCCTCAGGAGCTCAAGGCATTAAAGGAGCTGCTGGCGCCAAAGGAGATAAAGGCGATCTAGGTAATTTAGCAAATGTATAAATTATAGTCATAAAATGATACCTTCCACAATGTGTTTGTACAATGTAGCATCTGTACATTGTGCTATGAGAGTGTGGTGAGTTTATCTGTAGATAGAGCAAATCAAAGATGTTAGGATGAGTTGTCAAATCTATTTATATAATCCGCAGTTTGCGATTCGGGCTTTGTAGCCGAATCCCAACATGCTTTGCCACTGGCTCTGCGAGCGAGCGATGGCGCGCATGCCGTTCCCACGCATGCCCGCTTCACCCCCCTCCCGCTACACGCACCGGCTCCCCCGCTACACGCACCGGCTTACACGCACCTGCTCCCCCGCTACACACACCGGCTCCCCCGCTCCCCCGCCGCCAGGGCCGCACCGTCCGTTCCACAGTGCGAGCCCTCAGGCAGCAGCCAGGGGGAGCGGCTTTACAAAACGGCCCGCCGCAACCATCTGCGGCCGCCTTCATCAGACACTGTGCCCGCCACTGCTTCCCCCAGGTAAGATGCCACGGCGGCGGCGCACTCTCATTGCAGCCTGTAAGCCCGCCGGGGCTGCAGTCTGCTATAACCCCACGCTCCTCAAGCTTCCAGGGACGCCGGCCTCACATCGCGGCGCACTCTCATTGCACCCTACCCCCCTTATCCCCCCCACTGCCCCTGATTACCCCCTACTCTACCACACTGCACCCACTTACCCCCTACTCACCCACACTGCCCCCACTTACCCACACTGCCCCTGATTACCCCCTACTCACCCACACTGCGCCTGATTACACCCTACTCACCCGCACTGTCCCCACTTACCCACACTGCCCTGATTACCCCCTACTCACCCACACTGTCCCCACTTACCCACACTGCCCTGATTACCCCCTACTCTCCCACATGCCCCTGATTACCCCACTCCCCACACTGCCCCCGTTACCCACACTGCCCCACTTACCCCTACTCACCCACACTGCCCCTGCTTACCCCCTACTCACCCACACTGCCCCCACTTACCCACACTGCCCCCACTTACCCACACTGCCCCTCATTACCCTACTCACCCACACTGCCCTGATTACCCCCTACTCACCCAAACTACCCCCACTTACCCACACTGACCCTGATTACACCCTACTCACCCACACTGCTCCCACTTACCCACACTGCCCCTGATTACCCCTACTCACCCACACTGCCCCCACTTACCCACACTGCCCCTGATTACAACCTACTCACTGCCCCCACTTACCCCTGCTTACCCCTACTCACCCACACTGCCCCTGCTTACCCTCTACTCACCCACACTGCCCCCACTTACCCACACTGCCCCCACTTACCTACACTGCCCCTGATTACCCCCTACTCACCCACACTGCCCCCACTTACCCACACTGCCCCTGATTACCCCCTACTCACCCACACTTCCCCCACTCACCCACCCTGCCCCTGCATATCCCACCCCACTCACCCACACTGCTCCTGCTTACCCCCCTACTCACCCACACTGCCCCCATTCACCCACACTGCCCCTGCATAGCCCCCCCATTCACCCACACTGCCCCTGCTTACCTCCCACTCACCCACACTGCCCCGGCTTACCCCCCTACTCACCCACACTGCCCCCACTCACCCACACTGCCCCTGCATAGCCCACCCAACTCACCCACAAAGCCCCTGTTTACCCCCCTACTCACCCACACTGCCCCTGCTTACCCCCCCTACTCACCCGCACTGCCCCTGATCACCCCTCTTATCCCCCCACATGCCCTCACTCCCACACTGCCACTGCTCATGCCACCACTCTGTATCTGCTTACCCCTCTTACCTCCCCCACATGCCCCCAGTTACCCACACTGCTCCTGCTTACCCCTCCCACTCACCCACACACCCTGCTTACCCCTCTCACCCCCCCAAATGCCCCCACTCACCCACACTGCCCCTGCTCATGCCCCCACTCACCCCACACTGTCCCTGCTCAGCCCCCACTCACCCCACACTCCCGCTGTTTACCCCTTTCACCTCCCCACTCACCCCACACTGCCCCTGCTCACCCCTCTTACCCCCCCACATGCCCTCACTCCCCACACTGCCCCTGCTGATGCGCCAAAGGGTAAAGTGACTGGCATTGGGGGCAGCAGCTAACAGCCCGCCCCATCTTGATGTCACCCCACTCCCGATGCCATAGCATCGGGCCTTTATATAATCGTGACTTTGGAATTCGGGCACTGTAGCCCAACTCCAAAATTTTTTGCCGCACTACGAGCGATGACGCGATAGCGTCATCGCGAGCCGCACCCGCACGAGCTGACACCGCCCCCATCCTGCCAACCGTCAGCCCTGCCGCGACCGATGACCCAATACCCACATCACCACCGCCCTCCGCCAGCTCAATGCTGCTGGATGCCGCCGATGCCTTCCGCCCCTCACCGCTCTCTCACCGCTGGGGCCTCGCTGTCCCCATGCTGGTGGAGTAGCGCTTTAGGGGCTGTGGCCGGGTGCCGGAAGCCACTGACGTCGTCCTGTGGGCGGCGGCGGACAATGGGAGTGAGCAGGCCGTGTCAGCCTGCAAAGCCTGACACGCCCCACTCACTCCCATTGCCTGCCGCCCCTGCAAGCGGCTTGCCCGCTCTGTTGTAAACGCAGGACGCCCATCCCATTGCCCAGGACTCGGCGTCCTGGACCAATCGCATGACAGTCCTGTCTTTACCACACAGCGCCCAATCCGCTGATCCCTCTCTGCAACCCCCACCCCAACGCACAGGACAATGCCGTGTCACTGGGGCTGCCATCAGCCCCAGCACGCAGCCACGTCCTGCCGCCCAGCTCTAATGTCGCCCCTCCATCCGCACCTCTCCTCACCCTCCAGCCGCACTTCTCTTCACCCCTCAAGCCTCTGCTCTCCTCACCCCTCCAGCCTCCCACCACATCATACTCTGCTATCCACAGAGCCGCCTCTATACTCTGCTACCCACAGAGCCGCCTGTATACTCTGCTACCCACAGAGCCGCCTGTATACTCTGCTACCCACAGAGTCGCCTGTATACTCTGCTACCCACAGACCCGCCTGTATACTCTGCTACCCACACAGCCGCCTGTATACTCTGCTACCCACACAGCCGCCTGTATACTCTGCTACCCACAGAGCCGCCTCTATACTCTGCTACCCACAGAGCCGCCTCTATACTCTGCTACCCACAGAGCCGCCTCTATACTCTGCTACCCACAGACCCCTTATACTCTGCTACCCACAGAGCCGCCTCTATACTCTGCTACCCACAGAGCCGCCTCTTATACTCTGCTACCCACAGAGCCGCCTCTATACTCTGCTACCCACAGAGCCGCCTCTATACTCTGCTACCCACAGAGCCGCCTCTATACATCTGCTACCCACAGAGCCGCCTGTATAATCTGCTACCCTCAGAGCCGCCTGTATACTCTGCTACCCACTGATCCGGCCTGTATACACACAATTCATTTTACCGCGCTCCACGATGCAATTGCATCGGGCCTTTTTACTAGTATTTCTATATCTGGTAGATCTGTTTTTGCAACAAAGATATGTGTCTGTTTTTATACACTTAAAACTTTGGCAATTTTCATTTAAGGTCCTCAAGGATTAAAAGGAGATAGAGGTACAACAGGGGAAAAAGGGGCCCCAGGAATCCCAGGGACCAAAGGTGCTATTGGACCTCCTGGAACAGGAGCGACTGGTGCAAAAGGGGACAAAGGAGATGGAGGTACAAAAGAAATTCTAAGTATATGCAAAATACTTATTATCTTTTTTTTTTTTTTTTTGTACCAAAGATATATAACACTGTGATCTTATTGAGTTTATCTATTATTATTGAGCATTTGTTTATACAGTAAATAAAGCGGAAGTATTAAAGGAAATCTATCAGCTATCACTGTATGTCCTTGTAGCTTCATAGTACCATTCTAACCATCCTTTGTCTCAGGCTACAGTGTAATGTTAAAGGTAAAAAAAAAACATTTAGACACTTACATATTCTGAGGCAGTGACTACACCTTACAGAATGTAGTCACTCTCGCAGCTTAAAAGATAACATTTCAGCTGAATTTTATAAGATGCTGTATGACCTGAGTGATGTCACGATCCTGTGAATGTAATAGGCGGAGCTAAGTCTTCATAGCACATAATGATTTTGCTTGCTAACGCTCCATTATCTCCGTTGGATCACATGGTAAGGTCTTCCCTTCGGCATCAGCAGGACTTGTTAGTACGGTACTGACAGGACCTGCCCATGTGACTCAGCCTGATAGTAACATGACCAAGGTCCAGTAGCTACTCATGCTGCTCACAGGTCCTGCCGGTGCCCAGAAACAAGACATCGCCAGGACTCACTGTGGGATCGTCAGGAAGTATAAGAAAGTGTGTTTCTCTGCCAGTGTGTCTGTATGTTTGTCTGTGTCCCTAGAAAATGGAGGAAAAAAGATAGACAAACAGAAGCAGAAACTGCACCAAAACAGATCATCAAAAATGGAGCACAAACATTCTGTGTGAATGAGGCCTAAATCTATATCACCTTTTGGGTGGCTTACGTTGCAATAAGATTTATTTTAAAATTTGAGGCCAAATTTAGTGCACAATGTCACATTTTCCCCTTCTAAGGCTGGGGTTCCACATAAGCCCTCAGTCCGTTTTTGGCTTCAGTTTTCTCATTTTTTTTTCTAAGTCCAAAAACTGACAGAAAAACGGATTGGGTGTAATAAACACCCTGTCCGTTTTTCTATGGAGCTCCAAACATTGCCCTGTCCGTTTTTGAGTCAAAAACGTTGCATGCAACGTTTTTGGCATCAGTTAAAAAACGCATGCGTTTTCATGCCTTTTTTTTAACATGGGGCCCTATGGGAAACGCATGCGCGAACGCATGCAAACGCGCACTTGCGTTTGCGCATGCGTTCGCGCATGCGTTTTTTTAATGAAAATTCCAAAAACGTTCAGGAGTGCAGGAGGCTCAAAAAGCACCCAGAAAAAAACGGATTGGTGATGAAAATCACTTCCAAAAACGGATTTCTATGTATGACCACAGCCTAAATCAAGCTTTTCAAGGAGCTAAAAAAACAAACAGGTAAGCTAAGAATTGAAAGTAGATTATTTTTAGCACATCTACTTAAATATATAAGAAAGATAATAATATATTATTCACTCTACCATTTCAGTAAAGCTGTAGAGGTAGATGGACCAATCTCTCCTTAGGCCATGTGCACATGGTGAGTACTGGGTGAGCTTTTTACCTCAGTATTTGTAATCCAAAACTAGGAGTGGTCAAAAAATGTGGAAGTTATGCACATATTTCTATTATACTTTTCCTCTGATTGGTCTACTCCTGGTTTTGGCTACAAATACTGAGGTAAAAAACTCACCAGATACTCAATGTGTGCATGCGGCCTTAGTGTTACATTTAGCATAACATGTTCTTTAGACTCTCAAAGATATTAGAGTTACATTCATCTTATACTGTACTTATAAGTGAGAACTTATACAGATAATTGTTTAAAAATTTGAAATATGCATATTTTTTCATATTTTGTCTTCCCTAAAGGTCTGCAAGGAATTAAAGGAGAAAAGGGATCAGTGGGTGGATCTGGGTCAGCAGGTACTCCTGGAGCTGCAGGTGCTAAAGGTTCTACAGGTTTAACAGGACCACAAGGGATTCAAGGAGTTAAAGGAACTGCTGGTGCTAAAGGAGATAAAGGAGATCCAGGTTTGTTGTACAGTAGATACAATTTATATTTTTCAATATTCTATCAAATCTTATTAGTTAAGTAAAATGACAACAAAGTTAGGAACCTTTGTAGAACCATTGTAGATCAAATAAAACTATTGTGCTACTATTCTGCTCATGTAAAATCTTTAAAAGTCTGTGATCCCGACAGCGTCAATCTTCTTTCTCACTCACTTCTCTCAGAGTTGAACATAACAACTGGAAATTAAAAGGAGGATGAACACTGGAGCTTAAAGTGGGAAGTTGCTGGTTGGACAGGTACATCAGGCTGTAGGCAAGGAGAACGGTATGGTGGGACATAGGCTAGGGTTACACATGCCCATGCACTTTTTTAAGCCCCTAGAAAAACGCATCCGTTTTATATAGGGTGCCAATAGTGTCCCTGAGGTCCTGGATGTTTTCTGGAAATTTTTGGACTTAGTCATTTTTTCTTAAAAACGCATATGTGTTAACGCATGCATTAACGCATGGTGGTTATGTGTAGCATGCATTAACGCATGCGCTTCCTATAGGGCCTCATGTTAAAAAAAGCATGCGTTTTTTTGCAGCACCCAAAAACACTGCATGCACAACAACAAGAACGCATGTGCTGTTGAAAAGCGCAGTGACACTAAAGTGCACCATGCATTAACGCATATGCGTTTTGGACTTAGAAAAAAAAGCCTAAAATGATCCTAAAAACAAATTTAAGGCAGAAACGGATTATATGTGTGACCCTTGCCATAGGCTGTCTTTCAGTGTACAGAGAATGGAAAATCCATGGCTAAACTGCAGGGTAGAACACACTCAGCATGAATGTCTATCAGCAAAGATAGGAGAAATCCTTCATTGAGTGCATAAGGAGATATCAGTACAAAAACTAAGCTAGCCTAGATCATGTGAGCTAGTAAATACATTAGCCTACTCAATAAACAGGACTTATGACCAGCTTCTTTTATGAGAAGGACATACCCACCTAAGAAATCATGAAACTAAAAGCAGGCTGCAAACTGCATTATAGAGGGTGTGAACTTGAATGATGGAATAACAATAACTGCCTGAAATTTAATTCAACATAATTTATTTTGTAATTCTTAGAGCAGAGGTAATCCATTGTGATTATATGAATAAGTTAAATTAATTAAATAATGTATAGCATTAGTCCAATAGTTTACATTTTTTATTCTAGGGCCACAAGGACTCAAGGGTAATGATGGTTCTGCTGGTGCTAAAGGTTCAACTGGTATTCCTGGAGCTGCCGGAGCAAAGGGAGAAAGAGGGTTAACTGGAGCACCTGGACCTGTAGGGGCAATTGGAAGTGCTGGTGTTAAAGGAGAGAAAGGCAGTCCAGGTACAATACATTAATTTGGATAACTCACCAACCACATAGAGCCTGATTTTTGAAGGTGTTTTCACCAGAACTCTGATGTAAAACAACTTTGAATTTAGCAGAATTTTTGCGCAACCTTAAGTTGCAACTTAACTGAATTTAGGCAAATGAAGCATGGCATAGCTCACCCAATAAATTCATAAAGAAAAACTTGTGGTGTAACTTACAGTATGTCAGAAATGTTACTTCAGTACTTGACCAGAGTAACATTTCTGGTGAGGCACATGGAGGCAACACCATCTTAAACTTGTTAAAGAGTACCTGTCACAAGGTCAAAGTCCCCGGTCTTGCCTTTCTACACTTCTGCTGTTTGCCTGAGCATTCAGGTATTTGTTTTTAAATCCACTATACAGTTTTAGAGATATGAACCTTTTTACTTATCATAGAAATTATCAATAAGTAAAAATCTCCATATTTCTGGACCCATATGGCAGATTTTTTTTTTTTAAATGAATACTTAGGGAATAAGCAGGAGCAAAATAATAGCAAAAAAACGACCCCTTTTAACCTGGTGACAGGTCCCATTTCAGTGGTGTATGTTTCTTCATTAATTAGGTGCATCTTAATCTCCTGTCTGCCCATCAAAAATGTGAAAAAACAGCTTTAAAGGGATCCTGTCACCTCCAGAACGCCTCCTAAGCTACCAAAACATGTCCCTGCAGCATCCTATCACTAATCTCACACTTCTTTTGTCTCCTAAAAGCATCCTGTGAAAGTGCATAAAAACGTTTTAATACTTACTCATTAGTGATTATAATTAGCAGGGGCTATATTCTTTAGTCACCAGGGCGGGCTGTTTTGCAGCCTCCAGGATCCACCCTCTCTCTGTCTGTGTGCTCTGCTTGTGCAGGCATTGCCTTCTCCCCTGTCTATCACTCACAGAATGCAAATCATTAGTCCTGCCTTCAGCTGCACATCACTGCAGCACAGACAGAGAGAGGGTGGATCATTCGGGGTGTGAAAATGAGCCCCTAGGGAGGGCTTAGTTTCACAGGGGACGCCCTCTGAGACCTATTCAGGGACAAAAAGTCTCAGATTTGTAAGTGTATATTGTTGATTATTCCAATGTTACAGAGCGCTTTTTTTTACAGAAAAGGACCACTAATAATGATCTGTCATGGTGCAGGGACAGGTATTAATAGGGTTGGGGGTGATTTGGAGGGGTCAGGTTCCCTTTAATGAATTGGACACTTAAAGTTTCCCATTTGCACACCACCTCTTCCTGTCCCAAATCTAGGTATTTTCCTTTAGACATTGTCCAGGGAGCCAAACTGCTTCCCATTC
The DNA here is from genome assembly GCA_033576535.1 of Allobates femoralis. Classification (NCBI taxonomy): domain Eukaryota; kingdom Metazoa; phylum Chordata; class Amphibia; order Anura; family Aromobatidae; genus Allobates; species Allobates femoralis. Next base: position 176,064,676 of record JARQOC010000006.1, on the reverse strand, counting down.
ATGATTTTGACCTGGGATATATTTTGTATCACTTGTAACCTGATGAAACATAATAGGTGTATTTCAAACTTCTGTAACTTATTTTCTCACTGTTAATAAACATTTAAATCTTTGATCGTCACAAGACCTTCTTCTCATTACTCCACCGGCTGAAATTTGACCTATCTTTGAAACTTTCAAAAGCAATCTAATAACACACCTTTTCAGAAAAAAAGCTTCCAACCAGGGTAAATGTAGTACGAGGTGGCAAAAAAAGGGAACAAAAACTGAACTTGGAAATTATAGGCCAGTAAGTTTAACCTCTACTGTGGGTAAAATCCTAGAGGGTTTTCTAAGAGATGCTATACTGGAGTATCTGAAGAAAAATAACCTCATGACCCAACATCAACATGGTTTTACGAGGGACCTTTCCTGTCAAACTAATCTGATAAGCTTCTATGAAGAAGTAAGTTCTGGACTGGACCATAGGAATGCAGTGGATGTGGTGTATATGGACTTTTCAAAAGCTTTTGATATGGTGCCACACAAAAGGTTGATACATAAAATGAGAGCAATGGGGATAGGGGAAAATATGTGTAAGTGGGTTAAAAACTGGCTTAGCAATAGGAAACAAAGGGTGGTCATTAATGGAACACACTCAGAATGGGGCACAGTTAACAGTGGGGTACCACAGGGGTCAGTGTTGGGCCCGCTTCTATTTAATATATTTATTAACCCCTTCAGGACCCAGCCTATTTTGACCCTAAAGACCTTGGCCTTTTTTGCAATTCTGACCAGTGTCCCTTTATGAGGTTATAACTCGGGAACGCTTCAACCGATCCTAGCGATTCTGAGATTGTTTTTTCGTGACATATTGGGCTTCATGCTAGTATTAAATTTAAGTCGATAATTTTTGCGTTCATTTGTGAAAAAATCAAAAATATGGCAAAAATTTTGAAAATTTCACAATTTTCACATTTTTAATTTTTTTTTCTGATAAACAAGATAGATATGTGACAGAAAAAAGTTATTAAATAATATTTCCCACATGTCTACTTCACATCAGCACAATTTTGGAAAAAAAAAATTTTTTTGTTAGGACGTTATAAGGGTTCAAAGTTCATGAGCAATTTTTCATTTTTCAACCAAAATTTACAAAACCATTTTTTTTAGTGACCACATCACATTTGAAGTCCTTTTGAGGGGTGTACATGACAGAAAACACCCAAAAGTGACACCATTCCAAAAACTGCACCCCTCAAACTACTCAAAACTACATTCAAGAAGATTATTAACCCTTCAGGTGCTTCACAGGAACTAAAGCAAAGTGGAAACAAAAAATGGATATTTTAATTTTTTTATCAAAAATGTTCTTTTAGCCTCAATTCTTTCATTTTCACATGGGCAACAGGATAAAATGGATCTTAAAATGTGTTGTGCAAATTCTCCCGAGTACATCGATACCTCACATGTGGTCATAAACCACTGTTTGGGCGCACGGCAGGGCTCAGAAGGGAAGGAGCGCAATTTGACTTTTGGAGCTAATTTTACATTCAAAAAGTGAAATTGCGCTCCTTCCCTTCTGACCCCTGCCGTGCGCCCAAACAGTGGTTTATGACCACATATGAGGTATCGGTGTACTCAGGAGAAATTGCCCAACAAATTTTAGGATGAATTTTATGCTGTTGCCATGTGAAAACGAAAAAATTTAGGCTAAAAGAAAATTTTTGTGAAAAACAAAAGTACTATTTCATTTTCACAGATCAATTTGTAAAGCACCTGGGGGTTCAAAGTGCTCACTACCCATCTAGATATGTTCCCTGGGGGGTCTAGTTTCCAAAATGGGGTCACTTGTGGGGGAGCTCCAATGTTTAGGCACACAGGGGCTCTCCAAACGCGACATGGTGTCCGCTAACAATTTGAATGCAAAATGAGCTCAAATTGTTAGCTGTAACCATGTTGTGTTTGGTGAGCCCCTGTGTGCCTAAACATTGGGGCTCCCCCACAAGTGACCCCATTTTGGAAACTAGACCCCCCAAGGAACGTATCTAGATGCATAGTGAGCACTTTGATCCCCCAGGTGCTTCACAAATTCATCCATAAAAATGAAAAAGCACTTTTTTGTCCACAAAAATTTTCTTTTTTCATTATTATGGATCAATTTGTGAAGCACCTGGGGGTTTAAAGTGCTCACTATGCATCTAGATACGTTCCTTTGGCGGTCTAGTTTCCAAAATGGGGTCACTTGTGGGGGAGCTCCAATGTGGAGACGCACAGGGGCTCTCCAAACGTGACATGGTGTCCGCTAACAATTTGAATGCAAAATGAGCTCAAATTGTAAGCGGACACCATGTTGCGTTTGGAGAGCCCCTGTGCGTCTCCACATTGGAGCTCCCCCACAAGTGACCCCATTTTGGAAACTAGACCCCCAAGGGAACGTATCTAGATGCATAGTGAGAACTTTGAACCCCCAGGTGCTTCACAAATTAATCTGTAAAAATGAAAAAGTACTTTTTTTCCGCAAAAATCTTTTTTTATCATTAATTTGTGAAGCACCTGGGGGTTCAATATGCTCACTTCCCATCTAGATATGTTCCCTGGGGGGTCTAGTTTCCAAAATGGGGTCACTTGTGGGGGAGCTCCAATGTTTAGGCACACAGGGGCTCTCCAAACGCGACATGGTGTCCGCTCACAATTTGAATAAAAATCAGCTCAAATTGTTAGCTGTCACCATGTTGCGTTTGGAGAGCCCCTGTGTGCCTAAACATTGGAGCTCCCCACAAGTGACCACATTTTGGAAACTAGACCCCCAAGGAACTTATTTAGATGCATAGTGAGCACTTTGAACCCCCAGGTGCTTCACAAATTCATCCGTAACCATGAAAAAGTACTTCTATTTCCACTAAAATTTTCTTTTTCCATTTTTAAAGATTAATTTGTGAAGCACTGGGATGTTGAAAATGCTCACCACCCATCTAGGTAAGTTCCCTGTGGGGTCTAGTTTCCAAAATGGGGTCACTTGTAGGGGAGCTCCAATGTTTAGGCACATAGGGGCTCTCCAAACGTGACATGGTGACAGCTAACAATTTGAGCTGATTTTTATTCAAATTGTGAGCGGACACCATGCCGCCCCTGTGTGCCTAAACATTGGAGCTCCCCCACAAGTGACCCCATTTTGGAAACTAGACCCCCCAGGGAACATATCTAGATGGGTAGTGAGCATATTGAACCCCCAGGTGCTTCACAAATTAATGATAAAAAAAGATTTTTGCGTAAAAAAAGTAATTTTTCATTTTTACAGATTAATTTGTGAAGCACCTGGGGGTTCAAAGTTCTCACTATGCATCTAGATACGTTCCCTTGGGGGTCTAGTTTCCAAAATGGGGTCACTTGTGGGGGAGCTCCAATGTGGAGACGCACAGGGGCTCTCCAAACGCAACATGGTGTCGGCTTACAGTTTGAGCTCATTTTGCATTCAAATTGTTAGCGGACACCATGTCACGTTTGGAGAGCCCCTGTGCGTCTCCACATAGGAGCTCCCCCACAAGTGACCCCATTTTGGAAACTAGACCCCCAAAGGAACGTATCTAGATGCATAGTGAGCACTTTCAACCCCCAGGTGCTTCACAAATTGATCCATAATAATGAAAAAAGAAAATTTTTGTGGAAAAAAAAGTGCTTTTTCATTTTTAAGGATGAATTTGTGAAGCACCTGGGGGTTCAAAGTGCTCACTATGCATCTAGATACGTTCCTTGGGGGGTCTAGTTTTCAAAATGGGGTCACTTGTGGGGGAGCCCAATGTTTAGGCACACAGGGGCTCACAAAACACAACATGGTTACAGCTAACAATTTGAGCTGATTTTTATTCAAATTGTTAGCGGACACCATGTCGCGTTTGGAGAGCCCCTGTGTGCCTAAACATTGGAGCTCCCCCACAAGTGACTCCATTTTGGAAACTAGACCCCCCAAGGAACTTATTTAGATGCATAGTGAGCACTTTGAACCCCCAAGTGCTTCACAAATTGATCCGTAAAAATGAAAAAGTACTTTGTTTCCACAAAAAATTTATTTTTTCATTTTTACGGATCAATTTGTGAAGCACCTGGGGGTTCAAAGTGCTCACTATGCATCTAGATACGTTCCTTGGGGGGTGTAGTTTCCAAAATGGGGTCACTTGTGGGGGAGCTCCAATGTTTAGGCACACAGGGGCTCTCCATACGCGACATGGTGTCCGCTAACAATTGGAATTGTTAGCGGACACCATGTTGCATATGGAGAGCCGCTGTGTGACTAAACATTAGAGCTCCCCCACAAGTGACCCCATTTTGGAAACTAGACCCCCAAGGAACGTATCTAGATGCATAGTGAGCACTTTGAACCCCCAGGTGCTTCACAAATTGATCCGTAAAAATGAAAAAAAAATTTTTTGTGGAAAAAAAAAAGTACTTTTTTAATTTTATGGATCAATTTGTGAACCACTTGGGGGTTCAAGTGCTCACTATGCATCTAGATACGTTCCTTGGGGGGTGTAGTTTCCAAAATTTGGTCACTTGTGGGGGAGCTCCAATGTTTAGGCATACAGGGGCTCTCCATACGCGACATGGTGTCCGCTAACAATTGGAATTGTTAGCGGACACCATGTTGCATATGGAGAGCCGCTGTGTGACTAAACATTAGAGCTCCCCCACAAGTGACCCCATTTTGGAAACTAGACCCCCCAAGGAACGTATCTAGATGCATAGTGAGCACTTTGAACCCCCAGGTGCTTCACAAATTGATCCGTAAAAATGAAAAAATAATTTTTTTGTGGGAAAAAAAAGTACTTTTTTAATTTTATGGATCAATTTGTGAACCACTTGGGGGTTCAAGTGCTCACTATGCATCTAGATACGTTCCTTGGGGGGTGTAGTTTCCAAAATGGGGTCACTTGTGGGGGAGCTCCAATGTTTAGGCACACAGGGGCTCTCCATACGCGACATAGTGTCCGCTAATAATTGGAGCTAATTTTCCATTCAACTTGTTAGCGGAACCATGTCACGTATGGAGTGCTCCTGTGTGCCACCAGCACAAGGGCAACTGGAAGAGTTGGGGTACAGCACCAGAAAATGGCACCTCTAATGTGCTATTTTCTGGGGTGGCTGTGAGTTGCAATTTGCAGTGTGGGGGGCCACAACATTTGGGTCTCTCCACGATGGGATTGCAGCCCCCCAACTGCCAAGTTGTACCTGGCTGGCATCCAAAAATAAGGCAAAGCTCCTTGTCATTTTATTGGTAGACGTAAAAAAAAAAAAATGGCGTGGGGCTCCGCCATATTTTTGGTCCAGCCAGGTACAACTTGGCAGCTACGGACTGCCAGCAACCCCCAGCTGCCTCGTTGTACCTGGCTGGTACCCAAAAATACAGCAAAGCCCTTTTTTTTTTCTTTCTAGAACTAATTCTAGAAAAAAAAGACGTAGGGCTCCGCCATATTTTTGGTCCAGCCAGGTACAACTTGGCAGCTACGGACTGCCAGCAACCCCCAGCTGCCTTGTTGTACCTGGCTGGTACCCAAAAATACAGCAAAGCCCTTTTTTTTTTCTTTCTAGAACTAATTCTAGAAAAAAAAAATGACGTAGGGCTCCGCCATATTTTTGGTCCAGCCAGGTACAACTTGGCAGCTACGGACTGCCAGCAAACCCCAACTGCCTCGTTGTACCTGGCTGGTACCCAAAAATACAGCAAAGCCCTTTTTTTTTTCTTTCTAGAACTAATTCTAGAAAAAAAAATGACGTAGGGCTCCGCCATATTTTTGGTCCAGCCAGGTACAACTAGGCAGCTGGGGGCTGGATTCCACAGCATGGAGAGGCCCAAGCGTTCTGGGCCCCCCATGCAGCGAATTGCAGCCCGCAGCCGCCCCAAAAAATGGCGCATTCATTGAAGCGCCATTTTCTGGCGCTGTACCCAGACTCTTCCAGTTGCCCTGGTGCCGGTGGCAAACTGGGTAATAAAGGGGTTAATGCCAGCTTGTTATTGGCAGCTGGCACTAAGCCCCGAGATTCATAATTTAGGGCCAAGGTAGACCCGCCATTAGGAATCTCTGGTAAATAGTCAGAAAATACACACAGAGAAAAATCTTTTTATTTGAAAAAAAAACAAACAAAATTTGGACTCCATCTTTATTATAAAGATCCGACGTAGTCCACAACGAATGTCCCACGGCGCTCGACCGCCTCCGACGTAGTCCACAACGAAGGTCCCACGACGCTCGATCGCCTCTGCTCAATCCAGAGATTGCAGCAAGGGATCAAGTGTCCTTTTCCTACAGCCTATGGGGTCAGAGTTATGTTGCACTGTATGACAATGATCTGTCATACAGTGCACCATGACTATGATCCCAGAGACTACAACAAGAGGATACTTGATCCCTTGTTGCACCCATCCATTCACCTATGCACCCATCAGCCATGCACACACACATCCACGCCCGCTCGCTGACATCCACGCCCGCTCGCTGACATCCACGCCCGCTGACATCCACGCACGCAGACAGCCACGCACGCAGACAGCCACGCACGCAGACAGCCACGCACGCAGTCAGCCACGCACGCAGACAGCCACGCATGCAGACAGCCACGCACGCAGACAGCCACGCACGGAGACAGCCACGCACGCAGACAGCCACGCACGCAGACAGCCACGCACGCAGTCAGCCACGCACGCAGACAGCCACGCACGCAGACATCCATTCATTCATTGATACATACAAACATACATGCATACTACATACATACATGCATACATACTACATACATACATACATACATACATACTACATACATACATTTATACATACTACATACATACTACATACATAGATACATTCATTCATTCATACACACATACTACATACATACTACATACATAGATTCATTCATTCATACACACATACTACATACATACATACTACATACATACATACATTCATTCATTCATTCATTCACACATACTTACCTGATCCGGGAGGAGGAGCCCGGAAGAGGAGGAGCCCACACCGGAGCTGGACCACGGCTGCACCGGCGGGCCCGCCGGTAGGTGAGAGAGGGATGGGGGGGGGGATACGGGGCATGGGGGTGTTAGCTCCATCAGCCCCCTCCGTGATCGCACGGAGGGGGCTGTGCAAGCTGACAGGCGGCGGCGATTGTCATTTACCGCCGGCGGGCATACCGCCGCCGTGATGACTGTTACCGCCGCCGTGGGGGGGGGGTAGGACGGCGATCGAGGGGGCCAGGAGGCCGATCGGGGGGCCCTGGAGTGAGGGGGGCTAGGAGGGAGACGGCACATGCCATCCCGCCCCTCCAGATCTGATTGGAGAGCTCCAATCGGATCTGGAGGGGATTACTAGCACTGATTGGCAGTCTGAATTTCAACTGCCAATCAGAGGGGCCCTGGGCACGGGGGGGTTAATCCACCCCCCGTGGGGTGTACTACAGGTTGTCACTGTGCATTATGTACAGTGACACCTGAGTCACCCCCCTCACACGGGCCGCAGGAGCCCGATCATTCCATGGCCCACCCCTAGGGCCAAGGGTCGGGAACGACTTTGTTTCCATGGCCCAAACGTAGGGCCAAGGGTCGGGAAGGGGTTAATGACCTTGTAGGGGGCATACAGAGTAGAATCTCAATATTTGCAGATGACACTAAACTCTGCAGGGTAATCAATACAGAGGAGGACAATTTTATATTACAGGAGGATTTATGTAAACTAGAAGCTTGGGCTGATAAATGGCAAATGAGCTTTAGTGGGGATAAATGTAAGGTCATGCACTTGGGCAGAGGAAACAAAAGGTATAATTATGTGCTTAATTGTAAAACACTGGGCAAAACTGTCACTGAAAAAGACCTGGGTGTATGGGTAGATGACAAACTCACATTTAGTGGCCAGTGTCAGGCAGCTGCTGCAAAGGCAAATAAAATAATGGGATGCATTAAAAGAGGCATAGATGCTCATGAGGAGAACATAATTTTACCTCTATACAAGTCACTAGTGCGACCACACTTAGAATACTGTGTACAATTCTGGTCTCCGGTGTATAAGAAAGACATAGCTGAACTAGAGCGGGTCCAGAGAAGAGCAACCAAGGTTATTAGAGGACTGAGGGGTCTGCAATACCAAGACAGGTTATTAAACTTGGGGTTATTTAACTTGGAAAAACGAAGGCTTAGGGGTAGGGGTGCTCTTATAATATGTATAAATATATGAGGGGACAGTACAGAGAACTTTCTAATGATCTCTTTACTCTTAGGCTGAGACGGGGACAAGGGGACATCCTCTACGTGTGGAGGAAAGAAGGTTTATCATAATCACAGACGTGGATTCTTTACTGTAAGAGCAGTGAGACTATGGAACTCTCTGCCACATGATGTTGTAATGAGTGACTCACTACTAACATTTAAGAAGGGCCTGGATGCCTTTCTTGAAAAATATAACATTACCGGTTATATATACTAGATTCTTTGATAGGGCGTTGATCAAGGGAACTAGTCTGATTGCCGTATCTGGAGTCAGGAAGGAATTCTTTCCCCCAATGTGGAGCTAGTGTTGCCACATGGGGTTTTTTCGCCTTCCTCTGGATCAACATGTTGAACTAGATGGACTTAAAGTCTTCCTTCAACCTTAAAAACTATGTTACTATGTTACTAGCTGTTGGTGTGGTTCTCGACTATTATGCCTGGCATGTTTCATGAAAGTTGGGGTCCTGCTGGGTGTTTGGACTTATTCTGTAGGGACAGAATGCCCATGCAAGAAACATGTTGCCAGTAACTTCAACTGGCCAAGACCAAACAGTTTAATGAGACAGACCACTGCTCATAACTAAACTTTTTAGGGTTATTTGGTTGGAAACAAGTCCAGTGCAATAGCGGGCACACATCCCCAGGAAAGAACATTTTGTTCATTAAGTGGAGAATTTCACAGTTAATCACAATTCTTTTCTCCTTCTTAAAATAACTATCATGGGACATCCAGGCCTCATGGCTCTTCTTACTAGTCAGACCTTAGGTCCACTGCTACTGAACGCTGGGCTCTGTTCAACCTCTTGAAAGAAAAAAGTCTTTGCCCCTTCACTTTAACACCTCCCACTCTGGGCTAGTCCCAAACATTAATTCTATCTCTCTGTACTGGGGGGGAAAAGGAATACAATCTACCTAATAATACATACCACAATTCACATTACACATAATAACTATACTTGTGTTTTCAAGGGGAATCGTGGGCAATAAGGCCATCTTCTTACACCAGTACACTACACTATGAGCAACTTCTGTCTCTTTTTTCCTGACCTTGAAGATTGTGATATATTCCCTTGGTATAAGGATGCTGCTCTTTCCCTTTATACCACTTTGACACTGATTTGTTACTGTTTTTCTACTTGTATTGTACCTTATGCTTAATACGTATGTATTGTTAGATATATTATTATTATTATTATTATTATTATTATTAATTTATATAGCGCCATTATATTCCATGGCGCTTTACATGTTAAAAAGGGCAGACTAGGACAAGTAACATAGTAGCAATACAAGTAACAATAAATGTTGACAATTCAGTTGTACAGAAACAAGAGGGGAGAAATCCTGTCCACAAAGGCTCACAGTCTACGAGGGGCGGGTGGGGATACAGTAGGAGGGGGAAATTCCAGTCATGAGGCGGTGTGGTGGACCGGGTCTTATTGCAGGTGGTAGGCTTGGCGGAACAGGTGGGTCTTCAGGCTTCTTTTGAAGGTTCCCAGGGTAGGAGAATGTCTGATGTGTTGGGGCAGTGAGTTCCAGAGTCTGGGTGAAGCACGGGAGAAATCCTGTATGTGGTTGTGCGAAGAGGAGATGAGGGGGGAGTAGAGGAGAAGCTCTTGGGAGGATCGCAGGTTGCGTGAGGGTAGGTAACGGGAGACCATGTCAGAGATGTATGGAGGGGACAGGTTGTGAATGGCTTTGTATGTCATGGTTAATATTTTAAACCGGGATCTCTGGGAAGCAGGGAGCCAATGAAGGGCTTGGCAGAGGGGGGAGACAGGGGAGTAGCGGGGAGACAGATGGATTAGGCGGGCAGCGGAGTTCAAGATAGATTGGAGAGGTGCAAGGGAGGTATTAGGGAGGCCGGTGAGCAGGAGGTTGCAGTAATCGAGGCGGGAGATGATGAGAGCGTGAATAAGGGTTTTAGCAGCGTCATGGTCAAGGAAAGTTCGAATCCTATAGATGTTTTTGAGCTGGAGTCGGCAGGAGGTGGCGAGGGCCTGGATGTGGGGCTTGAAGGAGAGGGAAGAGTCAAGGATAACCCCGAGGCACTTGGCATGGGGAACTGGAAGAGAGAGAGAGCAGTCGTTGACTACAATGGATAGGTCAGGTAGTGAGGGGGAGCGTCTTGGGGGGAAGACTATGAACTCGGTTTTGTCCATGTTCAGCTTAAGGAAGCGAGCAGAGAAGAAGGATGAGATGGCGGACAAGCAGTGTGGAATTTTGGATAGAAGGGAGGCGATGTCAGGACCAGACAGGTAGATTTGGGTGTCGTCGGCGTAGAGGTGATTTTGGAGGCCATGGGACTCAATGAGTTGCCCTAGACCGAGAGTGTAGATTGAGAACAGTAATGGTCCAAGAACCAAGCCCTGAGGGACCCCGACAGATAGGGGGTAGGGCGAGGAGGATGTGTGGGAGTGGGTGACGCTGAAGGTGCGGTCCGTTAAGTATGAGGAGATCCAAGAGAGGGCAAGGTCCGTGATGCCAAGAGATTCCAGGATCTGTAGTAGAAGGGAGTGGTCAACAGTGTCGAAGGCGGCTGACAGGTCGAGGAGGAGGAGAGCAGAGTAGTGGCGCTTGCTTTTGGCAGTCAGTAGGTCATTTGTGACTTTGGTCAGGGCTGTTTCAGTGGAGTGGAGGGGTCGGAAGCCAGATTGAAGGCGGTCAAAGAGGGAGCAGGAGGAGAGGTGAGAGGACAGCTCAGAGTGGACATGCTGTTCAAGTAGTTTAGAGGCGAAAGGGAGGAGAGATATAGGGCGGTAGTTGGAGACAGTTGTGGGATTGAGGGAGGGTTTTTTGAGGATGGGTGTGATCAAGGCGTGTTTGAAGGCTGAGGGGAAGGTGCCAGTGGTAAGTGATAGGTTTAAAAGATGAGTTAGGGCTGGGATGATAACGGAGGTGAGGTTGGGAATGAGGTGGGATGGGAGCAGGTCGTGGGCGCTGGTGGTGAGGTGTGATTTTGGCAGGAGGGAGGAGAGCTGGTCTTCAGTTATAGGGGGGAAGCAGTTGATGGAAGTAGAGGGCAGTATAGGTGAAAGGGGAGGCTGTGGGGACAGTGGATCAAAGCTGTCTCTGATTCTGTCAATCTTTTCTTTGAAGAAGGAGGCAAAGTCTTCTGCAGAGATAAGGGGAGAGGGAGGGGGAGCAGGTGGGCGGAGTAAGGAATTGAAGGTTTTGAAAAGTTGCTTGGGATTGTGGGACAGGGAGGGATAAGAAGAAGGTTTGTTTGGCGGTGGCAAGTGCAGTCTTGAAGGCGATGAGGGACTGTTTGAACATATATTATATGTACTGAAAAACTTTGTTTGCCCCTTATACTATTATGCTTTATTCCATGGAGAATGCAAGGATTTTGCCATCATCTTTTATGGAGTCAACAATTACTGAGGGTGGGTTTAAAAAAAGATCTCTGCCCATGCATTTTTCGACACCACATGCTAATTTTTGTAATTCCCATCCATTTTAAACACTAATATGTAAGGGACTATGAACAGAAATATAATATACTAGCTGTGAGCCCGATGCAAATGCATCGGGTGTCTAGAATATTTTTAATGTTTTTTTTAGATTTTCAAATAATAATCCAATTATTCCAATGACATCTTTACACCAACTACATATATTAGTATGGTTGATATCATTTAAGGAAAATTGAACTATTATGTTGTAAGGGTCTTAGAACACAAAGTAGCAATACTTCTTAATATGTCAATTTTTTGAATTGATGAATTAACAGTACTAATATATGTATCCAGCCACTTTGTGTCAGCCCACCAATCGCGTCAAGATGCCCTTACGCCTGGTGGGACCTACTCTAACTAAATCCGAATTGATATAATTTAGATATTTTTAATTGCTGGATTTTTCTTAGATTTTTTGAGGATTGTGATGTAAATAATAAAATTTTGTAAATTGATACAGAAGGAGTTACCAACTACAGACTTGCAGCAATATCCGTGCAATAACAAAAAAACTTGTAATTAACCTACAGTAAATGGAGTTAACATAGCTTCAGCAGGTGCATAAGATGCATCCACTAACTAACCACAGGTGACTGCAGTTGATGTGGATGACACTGCCACAACTATGTTGTCTGCACAAACTGCAAATTAAGTACAAATTACATATATGCAATTATGAAAATTACAGCAAGTATGTTCTTGATAAGTCCTTCATGTACAATTATTATCATTTAGTATATTCCTCAACAAAGTGAAAAAATCTAAGAAAAATGTCGTGGTAGAATCTAATTAATAATTTATGTTTGTCCCTATCTATCTAAACATGTGGAACACACCTTGGTAATGAGATGTGTGTGAACAGCCGTCCCACCCGTCTCTTAGCTGTTCACAAAAACCTCTCCCTTTAAAGAATAAGAATCAAATCTCTCAGCACGTAGTGTACTGGAGCTTTAAATAGTGGTTTCTATCACCCTGTGATAAAATCAGAATGATACACATCTCCAATGAAATCTAAAATGTGTTTTTCCACAAACATTGTATAAACTATGCACATAAAAAACTGAAATTGAAAAGACTAAACTAATTTTTTTTTTTTTTTTTTTTTTTTTTTAAATAGAAAAGGTTAAAAATATAAAATATGCAAAAGTTCATCCCAAAATATTCCGATAGACAATATTTTTGGTGAAGACTTTCTCACAGTTAGGCACCAATTTCCCTTGAATGCATGAATCCACCACTTTCACCTTCACATTGCATCGTCTCTTCACACGTGAGAAAGCCACATATAATTGTCCATGGCCAAAAACAGGTTCTGGCAAATAAATCCCCACTTTCTCCAAAGTTTGTCCTTGAGATTTATTTATGGTCATGGCAAAGGCAGGCTTCACGGGAAATTGCCGACGTCTTAGTTTGAAAGGCAATCCAGTCTCTGATGGACAGAGATCAATTCTTGGAATGAAGACTACATTTCCTTCATCCGAGCCAGAAATTACTTTTGCTTGTATCAAGTTGTCAAACAAAGCAATAATAATCATCCGAGTCCCGTTGCAAAGTCCTTTTCTGCTGTTAAAATTACGCAAAAGCATTATAATTGTACCAACTTTTAATTTCAGGAGATGAGAAGGCATTCCTGTTGGTGTTAGAGAATTTAGAAATTCCACAGGATATTGTTCAGGATTTTCCGTCTCATCTGGATCAATGGAATCATGGCTCATATATTCCATGTATTCTCCAGGAATACAATCCATCACTTTAGAATTGATCAAATCCACAGCGTCATTTTTGGGACAAAGAATGGCATGTGATGCAGCATTCTGAATACTTTCATCATTATTCACATCAATGACAATGTTTTCACCAAATATGTCCAAGATTAAAGAGCCAGTGCAGATCATGTCTTGCGGGATCTCAATGACATCATCACCAAGGTTGTAATCATTGGACAATTCTCCATTTCCCAATTGAATTAACCAATTGCTATATTCAGAATCAATGGAGCGCATGTTGTTAATGAGCGGCAATTGATTGAAAAGCTGCCATTGTCGTGAATATTTAATGCAGCTCTCTACAATGTCTGTCCTTGTTCCGTGGGAGATGATAGGAAGACACTGCCGAAAAGTTTCCTCCCAGAACAATGTACATTTCACTCCAAAGGGTAATTTATTTTTGTTGAACGACATCAGTTGTCATGACATCCCGAATAATTGTATCTAATTTACATGCAAAGCGTATTTTGACACATAGTAGATCATCGATGATGAAGAGTTTGGTAGTCTTCAAATGTTGGGATCAGTATCATTTTTGATTCTTGAACGGATGTTCATAATGTTTGGTTGCATAAGTGAATATGTTCTTTCCTCCTTGCAATAGATTAGCAGCAATCCCTTACTGGCTGCAGGTGAGACAATGTCTCCTTTCTTCGTTCAAATATAGATTCAGATAGTCCATTACGCGTGAAACATTTGGTTCTTGTATTCTAAAGCTTTATGGATCTTGGCACTTGTTGTATTTAAGGTGGTTTTTCTCTTTTTTCGTGGGCAGATTAAAATCAATGAAATGTTTAGCATGAAATTTTAAAACATGTTCAACATCAGTCATGGCGTATCCTTCACAATGTTCACAATCATCAGTGTCAGGGTGGTAGGCATGGCAGTAATCTTGAATGAAGTGTTGTTTAAATTCTTGCCACAACTCCAGAGGATGATTAGGAGGACCAAAGACACATATATACGCAAACATTTCACGGAGCTGTGCAGGCATATTGAGAACACAGGCATCCAATAAAGTTTTTCTCCAAACACTGTCATCGAAGAGCAATCCAAGGGCTAATGCCGCCTCTTTAAACGTTGGGTATGTGACTTCCTTAACAGTCTTAAGGTTATCAAAACTTGTAGCTCCTTTAACATGGAGTAACAACAGCCTTAAAAAATAACGTTCTTGTTCTTGAATACTAACAGTGTAGAGCCTACCAATGACTGAAGCACCTCTTCTCCTTCTAACTTCCCATGCACCTTCTTTCCAAACATAATGCTCAGGAATTTGACGATATAAGTACTCCCGAGCTTTGGGATCATTCTCATTGAGGGTAAAGTAGGCCATGAGTGTTGATTGTCTGTCCATTGAATAACTGATGTTGTCCGCAGAATCACCCTCGTGAAAAAAAAGTGATTGTGAATGAGGCAGATGTACTGCAAGACGACTAATGCTGTGAGATTGTCTATGCATTTGAAAAGCAAAGATTCGCCAAGCTGCCTCTGGTGCACTGACATATCTGGAATCCATGAATTTATGAGTTTCATCGTGTCTGATGTTGGTTTCACAAATTTCCACATTGGCTTTGTCATGACCTTTGTACACATATTTGAAGAGGTATTTTACGCTCTGAATGGAAGCACATACTTCCACATTGATATGGCACTTATATTTTAATAGAAGGAAAGGGTTATATGGAACCACCCAAGAATTATCAATCATCTTGGAATGGTGTGGAAAAGAAGGTCCTTCGTTTCTTTGATAACTTGGATATGCATCCTCAGGTATAACAGTTTTTGTTTGAAACTGTTTTGGAAAATTTTTTTTACACTTTCCATTCTCCATACATGGAGAATTGGGATTGTGTTGTCCACAGGGGCCATGGATCATGTGTTGCATGACAATTTGATGGAGCAGAGGGTAATGTGATGGATCAGGAATTTCAGCCCAAACAGTATTGTCCACTTCCACCTCAGTTCTTAGTTTTGAGTTGGCATCCAGAATAATTAGAATGTGAGCATGTGGTAGGCCTCGCTTTTGAAATTCTATCACATGAACCATAGCACAAACCTTGCCAAATAATCCAGAATTAATATCTTTCAAAAGGGCTTCAAGTTTAATCCTGAATACACGTGCCACTAAATCCGGGCGATGTTCAGCACGCTGCCATGGCTGTAAATTGGTTACAATTTCACTCCATTTTGGATTGCAGGTCATCGTTATAAAAAGATCTGGTCTTCCAAATTTAGTTACAATCGCCATGGCATCTTGATACCTCTGCTGCATGTTTCGGGGACTTCCTCAAAGGAAGATGGTAAAATTACGGTTTTGCCAATGGGGATTCCTTTTTCTACGGATTTTCTCAGCAAATGTTCTTGAAGGAGACAATAATCTTCCACCTTCAAATCTTTCTGGTGTTGTCGTATAAAATTTAAACGATTGGCCTCGATCTTAACATAGGCATCCACCAAGTACTGCTGTGTCAGTTTTCCTCCATTAAGGACAGGATTGAATTCTGCCCGTACTGACAGCAAATAACAGTAATACTGCAGCTGTGTTACCCTGCGAGGATTTTGGCCTTGGTGTATGAGTGATTCATGCCACCTTGCTCTCCATGAGGGAAAAACAATGGATACAGTAATGCATCCAAATTACTGTGTAAAATACTTATTTGCTGTGTTTTGGGGGCCAACGGATTATTTGTGTCTGGTTTTAGATGTATTAAAATGTCTCTATTAAATGGTGGCTCTCCATCAGCATTTTCAAAGATGACTGCAACTTCATGGACAGTAGGGTTGTTATACCGTCTTGGGTCTTGCTCTCTGTCTTGTTTAATTGCCATGATGATATTAGGCATTTTTGTGCCATGTTCAAATGCTTTCTGTTCTTCCTCTTCCTCCACTTGCCGTAACATTTTGTAGGCTGAAACAAAGGGATTAATACCTTCCAATTGCTCAGCAATAATTCTCATCAAGGCTGGATTACACTTGAGATTTTCTGGAGACTGTAGGCGTTGTTCAGTAGCAGTAGCACTATCCAAAATATAGAGCTGTGCATATGCTGGAACTTGACCTTCAGCGGGGTGGAGAGTTCCAGTTCTATGGTAAATTTGGCGTGAATCCGGAAACAATAAGGACCGTGTCCAGGTGGTTGCGAAACACTTGCACCCATCGAAGCAAATGCAAAGGAACTATTAATGCTCCTGATATTCTCCATGAGATTTTTACTATATGGGCTGTCTCCTTTTAGTAAAGTAGTGAAGAGCTCAGGGTACTGAGGTAATGGTACCTTAACTTTACCCTTGTGACAACAAAGGGAGAACTGTCCATCAGATGGCCTTTCAGCCTCAAAATGTTGTGCTTCACAATGTTCACATAACACATTCATGGGCCCACAGGTATGTTCTAAAATACTGCTATCATCATCAGTAAAGCCAATAGGGATTAATGACGTTGGTGAAGTGAGCAACCGATGACGTTTTTTGTAGATGCCTACAAAAATAAGGCGTAGCTGTGTAGAAGTTTCAACACATTCAAGAAAAGAAGTAGTGACTGAAGACTTATTCCTGAGGTTTTTTTTTTGGCGTAATTGACGCTGTGAGGCAGCCAAATGGGCCAAACGGCGTTGTTTTGAGGTAGGTGACATAATTTGTAAACGCTTGACTTTAGCCAATTTGTGTCTTGTGATGGCAGAAGCAGTCTTGTCTGTTCTTGTTTTAGAAGAACCTTTGCACTTCACTTTACCCGTGCCAGATGTTGTAGGCAGTTGAGTTTCCAAAAGTGTTGGAGACACAGATATAGACGCCATATCAGAGGTAGATGGTTTTCCTTGCACCTTCACCTTTTTTTTTTTGCGGCCAGATGTTGTAGGCAGTTGAGTTTCCAAAGGTGTTGGAGACACAGATATAGACGCCATATCAGAGGTAGATGCTTCTCCTTGCACCTTCACCTGTTGTTTTTTGCGTCTTTTTCGTTCCACCTCAGCTTTTTTGGCCAACCGACTGCTTCTTTTTTCAGCAGACTCCTTTGCAATTCTTTTATTCATATCCTCCTTGAGCTTAACCAAACGGAGACATCTTTTTTCCGGATCTTCCTGCTCACGCTTCTTGCGCTGGCGTGCAGCATTCTTAGCTCTAACAGAGCTTTTTGGTTTGTCAGAGCTCATATTGAGCACACTACAGCAAAATGTATGCAATAATAGCTACAGTATATTATTTAAGGAAGCAATCAATATACATTCTGCATAGCAATATAGTCAAAGTAGTAATATTTATATTGATAATTGTTATTATATCCAATATATTTTTATATATAAATTATATCATAAAAATATATCCAAAAAAATAACATCAGCATTTTTCGTAATTTGCAGGAGATGCAGTAAAAGAACCACATCTGCCGCGTTAGCCGCATTACCGTTACACTTATGGTGCGCTTGCGTTTTTTGCCATGCAAAGTATAGACTTACTTGCAGCAGGTGCAGCAATTGGAATTTTGCACTTGCAGCAGGTGCGGCTGTGAAAAAAAACTCAGCTGATCGGGTTTTTTTTTTGCGGCCACACCTACCATAAGTTCAAAACTGCATTTGGCGCAACTGCACCTATACTTTGCATGGCACAAACCGCCACCGCGCCGCAAGTTCCGCAAGTTCCACAAATTACTGCAAATTAAAAGGAAAAATACATTGGAATGGCGCATTTATGCCACACGTGAGCCATTATGCGGAACGTGCAGAAGCGATTATTTTTCCCACAAATTCCTGATAAAAAGGTATTGTGAAAGGTCTCAAAGGCAAGAATAAAATTATAATCAAAATAAGTCACCAAAGAAGTTAATGAAGTAAGGAACATTATTTACATATAGATGACTAATGTTTTTTACAAAGCTTATATACAATAAATATTGAGGCAGTGACATAATTTCAGACCAAAATTTAATATAAGGCTGAAAAAGATTTATATAATTGTGTATCATATAGATCAATAATCTATTTAATATCAATATATACAATATATTTTATAAATAATATCCTAAAAATATATCCAAAAAATATATTATATATATTATTAACTTTAAAAAATTATGTATATTATATATTACAATTTATTATAATGTATAGATATATATATATCACATATCTATATATATTAGATATATATAAATAGATATATATATATACATATACATATATAGATTAATATACAATATATATATAT
>JARQOC010000006.1:175868500-176041000 GCA_033576535.1 Allobates femoralis | reverse complement strand
TTATGGGTTTGACCGCAACCGCGCCGCAAGTGCTCGCACTCAGCCAGCGACTCGCAATGCGGCGCGGTTGCGGTAATCCTTATGGGTTTTACCGCAACCGCGCCGCAAGTGCTCGCACTCAGCCAGCGACTCGCAATGCGGCGCGGTTGCGGTAATCCTTATGGGTTTTACCGCAACCGCGCCGCAAGTGCTCGCACTGAGCCAGCGAGTTAATATGCGGCGCGGTTGCGGTAATCCACAGGGCAATGGGGCACAGGGGCACAGAGGCACAGGGGCACTGGGGCACAGGGGCACAGGGGCACAGGGGCACAGAGGCACAGGGGCACAGAGGCACAGGGGCACAGGGGCACTGGGGCACAGGGGCACTGGGGCACAGGGGCACAGGGGCACAGGGGCACAGAGGCACAGGGGCACAGAGGCACAGGGGCACAGGGGCACTGGGGCACAGGGGCACAGAGGCACAGGGCACAGGCTCCGGAGCACTGTATCAGCATGTGCTGACAGCAGCTGCTTCGGAGCGGGAGGCACAGGGGCACTGAGGCACAGGGGATGGCGGGGGTGACAGGGGCACAGGGGCACTTGGGCACAGGGGCATTGGGGCACAGGGGCACAGGTTCGGAGCGGGAGGCAGAGGGGCACACTGAGGCACTGAGGCACAGGGGCACAGGGGCACAGGGCGGCTGAGGTAGCGACTCGCAATGGCCTCGCGGCCATTGCTCGCGCTACCTCAGCGGTACATCGCTAAATTTGTGGCCGAGCCTGTGGTTCTATTTTCGGCCACCGACTCGCAATGGCCGCTTCGCGGCCATTGCTCGTGCGTGGTGACGTCAGCGGCTCGCAATGGCCGCTACGCGGCCAATGCTTCGCCGTGATGACGTCACAGAGTGTGACATATCCACGGCACGTTGTCGGGGTCCGACACGAAAACGTCTTAGGCAATTATATAGTAGATGGCTCTTACACCGCAATGCAATATATCTAATAGGGCCATCTCTCTATCTACCAGGCCAAATTATAGACAAGTCATCTAATTTGCTTTCTGCATTACGATAAATTTTTTAAGCCAAAAGGAATTACCCAGGGAAAAAGAGGAAAAAGAGAATTGTGACAACAGTACTTTTGGAGCTACTTGTCTAGTCAAGTGTTCACTAATCTGCATGGATTTCCGTTATGGGACTACTATCTCAGCATCCATTATAGTTACACCTGTGATTATCATATCTCCTGCCAGATCAGTTTTCACACATGCCAAATAGTGTAATCTTTTTGCCACAGCACAGTATTCAGCTACATGAGAAACCCAAATGTGTTTAATATACCTTACAAAGACTCCTTTGGCTTTGGGTAAAAATGAGCTGTCCATCTAAAATCTGCATCACAAAACTGCCAATTTGTGATTAAAGATTACATTACCTGGAGAATTACTTTGTATAATTATATCAAGCTATTGTAATTACTGTATGTTATTCCCATTGAAACTCATATGTCATTTACATTTAAAGGCATTCAAGGCTTAAAGGGAGACAGAGGCCTACCAGGTCCTTCAGGAGCAGGTGGTGCTCCTGGTATTGCAGGCGCTAAAGGAGCAACAGGAACAACAGGTACTCCAGGTGCCAAAGGGGCAACTGGTGCTAAAGGAGATCCAGGTAGGATTTATTTGATTTTTTGTCAAGGACATTCCACAATTATTTTTACAATGTAGTTGTCAATAATATGCCTAAACTATAGGCTAAATTCACACAATGTGGTCTTTGAGTCAGACATTTACACAGCTGTAAACTTATTTATTAGATTGGTGTGGTTTCAGATGAATGAGACAGTTGTTTAACTTTCTTCAAAATTCCCAACATGTGAATTCAGGCTAAACGTCCTGCATGAGGCTGTTTACTATTTCTCAAAGTGCTTTAAAGAGAACCTATCACCTGCTCTTTGTTATGTAATCCATGAGCAGTATGTTGTATTTACGGAGACCTTGACTCCAGCAATGTGTCACTTGCTGATTTGCATGCTCGCATTTTTGTTACAATCACTGTTTTCTCTGCTGCAGATCTACCAGTTTACTAAATTCTGAGATCTGTAAAACCCTGCCCACTCCATATTTTCAAGGTTAGGGGGCACACACTCACCTAGTCCTGTTGTGATAATCTCGTGCTGATAAAATACTGATTTGATTGTTTAAACTATTTTTATTGAATTTTTTTAAAGGGAAAGGGAGAAGAACATTACAAAAATGGTATAATGGTGTAACAGCATTTATTCTAAAGGAAAGGATAAGAAGGTAGGGATGATGGGGATAGAGGATGAGGACAACAGGCAAAAAAAAACTAATTTAATGGGACAAGGGGAGAAAGGAAAGAGGAGGTAAGGAAAAAAGGGAAGAAATCACCTGTAAAAACAGGTAGTTAATGAGGAACTCCGAGGAGATAAAAATTGTTGTACTATGCCTGCCCTCTACATGATGAAGCAGAGCTGGTCACTACAGTTCTAGGATCTATAGATCACCTGTAAATCAATAAAATCATATCAGCTCCTCAGCTCTCACCCATCTCTTTGGGGATAGAGAAATTTAGCCTTCATGCTGCTGCTGAGAGCAGGAGGTGTGTCGGGGGCGTGGACCCTTGGGACTTCATGACCATTTTACATTCCTGTCCCCGCTTACTTCTGTATGAATAGGGGGCATGGCAGGGCAATGGCCACCGGCCCCATGGTCACAGTACGTACTGTCTCTGATATACATCATATGTAATGTAAAAACAGGGATGTTCTCTCTTCAAATAGCAATCATGTCAACAAGCAGATATAAATACATGCTGCGATTCTCTGCTGTCCAATGATATGATGGTGCATAATGTGTGCTGCCATGTATCAGGCTAGGAGCAGAGGCAAAGCACTGGCATTGGTTGATTCAGCACTGCCATGGTCTTCCCTCCCCTGTATCAACGTGGGAGTTTCCTGTCCCCTGAAACTTTAGCACTAAGCATGACTGAATTTCTCTATTCTCGAAGGGAGGGGTGAGAGCGGAGGAGCAGATATGATTTTAGTGATTTATATGCGATCTATAGATCCTAGAGCTGTAGTCGACAGCTCTGCTTCATCATGGAGGAGGGCAGGGACAGTACAAAAATGTTTTATCTCCCCAAAGTTCCCCTTTAAGAGACAAACATAGAATCAACATATTATGTTAGGAATAAAAGTTTTGCAATAATTTACAAGTTTACTTATAATATCCCCTAATAAAAGAGGAAAGAAAAACATGTTAATAAGAGAAACATACACAAAAGATATGAGGTATACAAAATTGCAGTGTATACTTTTCAGGACCAAAATATCAATTTCAACTCGGGGGGGAAATGTTTATTTTTGACATTTCAAATATCCAAGTGAACACATATTTGGACCAATAGCATATTGAAAACTATTCCATTGAGTAGAATTATATGACCAATTGTATTTCAGTTGAGCTTTATCAGCTGTAATCCAAATAATATTCCATAGTAAAAAAAGACATCTGATGAATAAGTTGTACTCCAATGAAAGTACCGTATATACTCGTGTATAAGCCGACTTTTTCAGCCCAAAAATTGGGCTGAAAAGTCCCCCCTCGGCTTATACACGAGTATATAGTGTGTGTGCTGAGTGTGACGGGGACGGGGGCTCTGACAGGGGGCAGGAGGAGGCAGGAGGGGGCTGCAGTGACACCGCGCGGTCACGTGGGCCCGCCTCATTAATATGCACGCATCCCCCTGTCCATCCCCGGCAAGGGGATGCAGTGCATATTGCCCCACACAGCCCCTGGCGGCCCCCGGCAGTGGTATACAGCCCCCCCGCCTAGTACCGGGCCCCCATGCTGCGGCACAGCATACAGTAGCTCATACATTACCATCTCCTGCAGCGCGCGGCTTCTCCATATCCCAGCCGGCATCTTCCTGTAGTGTCATGTGACTGGCGCGTCCGCTCGTCACATGACACTACAGCAACAAGCCGGGCGGGAGATGGAGGAAGCGCGCGCTGCAGGAGATGGTAATGTATGAGCTACTGTATGCTGTGCCGCAGCATGGGGGCCCGGTACTAGGCGGGGGGGCTGTATACCACTGCCGGGGGCCGTCGGGAACCCTGTATACCCCTGTGCTGGGGGCTGCTGTATACCCCTGTGCTGGGGGCTGCTGTATACCCCTGTGCTGGGGGCTGCTGTATACCCCTGTGCTGGGGGCTGCTGTATACCCCTGTGCTGGGGGCTGCTGTATACCCCTGTGCTGGGGGCTGCTGTATACCCCTGTGCTGGGGGCTGCTGTATACCCCTGTGCTGGGGGCTGCTGTATACACCTGTGCTGGGGGCTGCTGTATACACCTGTGCTGGGGGCTGCTGTATACCCCTGTGCTGGGGGCTGCTGTATACACCTGTGCTGGGGGCTGCTGTATACCCCTGTGCTGGGGGCTGCTGTATACCCCTGTGCTGGGGGCTGCTGTATACACCTGTGCTGGGGGCTGCTGTATACACCTGTGCTGGGGGCTGCTGTATACCACAATTCTGGGGGCTGTATACCTGTGCTGGGGTCCACCCTCGGCTTATACGCGAGTCAATAGGTTTTCCCAGGTTTTGGGGGCTAAAGTAGGGGGTCGGCTTATACACGGGTCGGCTTATACACGAGTATATACGGTAAGCTAATTTACTCAGTCAAGAAATTCTATTATAGACACTTGAGAAAGATTTGTCTTATTCCAGTTTTGTAGTTCACATAAATCCAAAATTTTAATCCAATTATATGCCCAGAGAAATAGAGAGAATAAAGTTTTAGTGTACTCCATCATATAAGGTGAGGGTTTAGATGGTTTATCAGTATTTTTAAATATCGAAGGAGGTTTTGGCCTATGTAGAATCAATGGAAAAGAACTGGTTTCCAAGTTACAGTAAACTTGCATTATTGCCGATTGGTACCATCTGTACTTTATTCCTGCATGGACAAAAGCTTCTGTAGTAACTAACAAGGATATTCTGTCTTAAATTGTTTTCCTAGATAGATCTTTGAAGAGGAGTATAGATTTGTATGCTGTCTTCCAGTGGCGTAACATGACCTTTGCGGGCCTCGGGGCAGCATTTACACCGGGGCCCCATAGGTGAGGAGCGGGTGGGATGGGGGTGCTAGTGAGAATTTCACGATTGCCCCTCATGCAGAGTTGAGGAGCTAGGGGGTTGCTGGTTGGGGTTAATTAGCATATTACTTACAGTAATATGCCTTCCGTGGTCAGCTGCCCCGCCGATAAGAGGAGAGGAGGGGCGGGCACAGCTGCAGGAAGTGAGGCTTCACTCACTTCCCGTCCTCCCTCCTCTCCTCGGACACACGCGATCGCGGTCACGGCTGGAAGCTCGGGCCCCGAAACACAGATTTTATTGAATCAGCCACACTCAGCCAAATAAGTGACACACTGCTTTAATGAGGTTTTCAGCCCCTACATCATGCATTCAGATTACATAGCACAAAACTGATGACAGATTTTCATCAATGATCAGCCATTTTTATGCATTTTGCTTTTTTTTTGCCTCTCCATGATCAGCACTGAGTGGATTGGGGGCGCTTGGGAAGTTGACAGGTACCCTTAAAATATATTGATTGTTGAATATATTTTTTTCAGTCCCACTATGGTACTAGTAAGTTGTAATCATTTGATTTTTGTATTGCAGTGTATCATACAAGTCAGAATATGATAAAAGTTATAATACACGTGCTATGGAGTTAATAGCGCTATATAAATGAATAAATATTCTTATTATTATTACACAAGACCATGGGGTCTTTAGGCTCCTGGTTGCCAAACAAATGATCCACATGCTGTGATTACAATGGGAGACACTGATGAAGAAAGTGTTTGTCAAGCTACATAGATGCTGTAGTCGTTTCTTGGATTAATCAGCTGGGTTTAAAGAAACCTCTGATCCAGCCATTATATTATTTGTATCTGTCATCCTTTGCTGAAAGTGAGAATTTAACTGTTAAGCCTGTGCCATACTTGTGCTGTAAATTAATGATACTTCTGGTTGAGAGCTACCCACAATGTACACTGTGTGCAGAATTATTAGGTAAGTTGTATTTTAGATGATCATTTTTATTATTGATCAACAACTATGTTCTCAATCAACCCAAAAGACCCAAAATATGAAGCTTTGATATTTATGAAAGTTGGATGAGTTTTTTTTTTAGATTTGGCATTCTTAGGAGGATATGTGTGCAGGTAACTATTACTGTGCAGAATTTTTAGGCAACTTAATAAAAACCAAATATATTCCCATCTCATTTGTTTATTTTCACCTGATAAACTAATATAACTGCACAAAATTTAGAAATAAAAGTTTCTGACAAGCAAAAACAAAACCCAAAATAATGAGTGACCAATATAGCCACCTTTCTTTATGATGACACTCAACAGCCTTCCATCCATAGATTCTGTCAGTTGCTTGATCAACATTGCATGCAACAGCCACCACAGCCTCCCAGACACTGTTCCTAGAGGTGTCCATTTTCCCTCCCTGTAGATCTCACATTTTAGGATTGACCACAGGTTCTCTATGGGGTTCAGATCAGGTGAACAAGGGGGCCATATCATTATTTTTTCTTATTTTAGACCTTTACCAGCCACACTGTGGAGTAGTTGGATGCATGTGATGGAGCATTGTCCTGCATGAAAATCATGTTTTTTCTTGAACTATACTGACTTCTTCCTGCACCACTGCTTGAAGAAGTTGTCTTCCAGAAACTGGCAGTAGGTCTGGGAGTTGAGCTTCACTCCATCCTCAACCCAAAAAGGTCCCACAAGTTCATCTTTGATGATACCAGCCCATACCAGTACCCACCTCCACCTTGCTGGCGTCTGAGTCGGAGCGGAGCTTTACTGATCCAGCATCTGGCCCATCCATCTGGCCCATCAAGAGTCACTCTCATTTCATCAGTCCATAAAACCTTTGAAAAATCAGTCTTAAGATATTTCTTGGCCCAGTCTTGACGTTTTATCTTATGTTTCTTGTTCAAAGGTGGTCATTTTTCAGCCTTTCTTTCCTTGGCCATGTCCCTGAGTATAGCACACCTTGTGCTATTTGATATCCAGTAACATTGCAGCTCTGAAATATGGCAAAACTGGTGGCAAATGGCAACTTGGCAGCTTCACGCTTGATCTTCCTCAATTCATGGGCAGTTATTTTGTGCTTTTTGCCCAACACGTTTCTTGCGATCCTGTTGGCTATTTGCCATGAAACACTTGATTGTTCGGTGATCACGCTTCAAAAGTTTGGCAATTTCAAAACTGCTGCATCCGTCTGCAAGACATCTCACAATTTTGGACTTTTCAGAGCCCGTCAAATCTCTCTTCTGACCCATTTTGCCTAAGGAAAGGCATTTGCCTAATAATTAAGCACACCTTATATAGGGTGTTGATGTCACTACACCACACCCCTCCTCATTAAGAGATGCACATCACCTGATTTACTTAATTGGTAGTTGGCTCTCTAGCCTTTACAGCTTGGATTAGGACAACATGTATAAAAAGTATCATGTGATCAAAATACTCATTTGCCTAATAATTCTGCACAAAATGTATATGAACACAGAAGGGAAGAAAGGAGTAAGCATAACTGGAAGATGTATTTGTATAGTCAACTAGAGAAGATATAAACCAAAATACTTCATAACTGTTTAATGTTGATCTCTGTGATTCTTTCATTTCAGATTCCACTCTCTCAACAAAAATTGTAACTTAGAGAATAAAATAGCTGCTCTAGAGAAAAATCTTATTTCTCTCAAAAAAGGTAATTTTTTTTAACTTGATTATTCTAAAATGTGGTGGTAATATTAGTACATGTATGAACGTTTATGTGGAAGAAAGTATTTGAAGAGGGGTGAAAAACAATTGCCTGCCAGATACCATTCATACCACATATCTCCACAGACTAGGAGTGGTATACCCTAGAGATGAGCGGACTTTGGCCCACCAAGATCACAAATTTCAAATCCAGACCGAATTTGGCAATGTTTGTTCCACCCTTCGAACCCAAACATTTTGCTGAAAAGTCAGAAATTTTGTTTTTGTTCAGTAACTCTTCAGATGACAAAAAGCATTAGTGTCTTTGCACTCAACCCCTGTGGGATTGACAAACCGTCCCGCTGTTTTGGAAGTAGATATACCTTCTGGTGTTAACGCTGTTAGACATCGAGAGCATCATTCTTTTTTATGAAGGCAACATCATATCTCTTCCTGCACCTCCCTCAGAGTCCAACAGTTTGTCTGGTACACCTTACTCCATCTTGTCTCAGCACAGCAGCCAACCCTAGGTCCGGCAGATGTGGTCAGTTAAAAGACCATTTCCTCCTATCCATACCAAAGCAAAGAGCTTGAATTTTACCATCTCCAAGCTTTTGTTCATGGAAATGCTGCCTTTCTGCCTTGTGGATAAAGGCTTCAAAGCTGGCCGTCACAGTCCCTCAGTACTGGATGTCCAGTCACCACTATTTCTCAAGAAAGCCATTCCCGTGCTATGCCAGCATTTCACAGACAACATCACCGCTTGCTTGAGAAACTCTGTGTGTGAAAAGGTGCATTTCCATCACTGACACCTGGATGAGTACGCATGTCCAGGGGCATTACATGTCACTGACTGGGCACTGGGCGACACTGGTGGTTGTGGTTTTGCATTACAAATCTTTACAAATCTTGACGTCCCCATAGCTTATGGGTACAACCTCTGTATCTACCAATTCTCACTGCTTCTGCTTCCTCCACCTCCTCTATGGCCTCCACCTGCATCCAAAACCTTTCCTTGTGACACACATTCCAACTCTGCAGAAGAAATCCAGCACACCTACTTACTTTGTTGACAGCAGACTCAATGCCATCAGCCTGTGTTTACATTGAAATGTCTGAGAAATGTCAGTCACATAGCTGAGGAGTTGTAGTCAGCTTTGGAGGCTGAGTTTGATCAATGTTGTCTCCACTGAACATACAGACAGGAAAGGTTGTGTGTGACAACGCTGAGAAACTGGGTACAACTCTATACTGCGACAAGAACACAAAGTATTCACTGATCTCAGGGAGACCAGTTCAAGAAAACATTGCAGACAGCTGGCTAAAGCGCTCAACACAGTGAATTCCTAGGAGTATTGCCCCCTGGGAATTTTGAATATACAAATAGAGTCTGTGGAGCCTCGTTTAGGAGTCTTAACACAGGACTAGCCAGATATCCCTCCAGGGAAGGACCTAGCCATGGGGTGGCTGTTTGAAGAGACCACCATAACCACCATATTAAGTGGCCCTTTGAGTCAATATCCAGCTCTTTACAAGCTTAAAGATATGACAAGGGAATACCAAGGCCAGGTATCCATCCACAGACAGCTGTTTCGGGGTGTTGCCCCTCATCAGTGTGGAGTAGGATTCTGGCTAGGTGGGAGCAATGCCTAGTAGACCAACAACACAAAGTATTCACTGATCTCAAGGAGACCAGTCCAAGAAAACACTGCAGGCAGCTGGCTAAAGCACTCAACACAGTAAATTTGTAGGCGCATTACCCCCTGGGAATTTTGAATATACAAATAGAGACTGTGGAGCCTCGTTTAGGAGTCTCAACACAGGACTAGCCAGATATCCCTCCAGGGAAGGACCTAGCCATGGGGTTGCTCTTTGTGGAGACCACCATAACCACCATATTAACTGGCACTTTGAGTCAATATCCAGCTCTTTACAAGCTTAAAGATATGACAAGGGAATACCTAGCCAGAATCCTTCTCCACACTGATGAGGGGCAACACCCCGAAACAGCTGACTGTGGATGGATAACTGTCCTTGGTATTCCCTTGTCATATCTTTAAACTAGTAAAGAGCTGGATATTGACTCAAAGGGCAACTTAATATGGTGGTTATGGTGGTGTCCTCAAAGAGCCACCCCATGGATAAGTCATTCCCTGGAGGAATATCTGGCTAGTCCTGTGTTAAGACTCCTAAACGAGGCTCCACAGATTCTATTTGCATATACGGTGGCAAGGGCACATACTTGCCTTGCCTGGCTCAAGTCCTGAACCTGATCATCCAGCAAGTTCTAGGCCACTATCCCTGCCTAGACGCACTTCTGCAGAGGGCATGGTCGCTATGTGCTCACTTCCACCGTTCGCACCTCGCTGCTGGGCGACTTGCATTGCTACAGAAGTCTTTTGGCGTGCCGATTAACCGCCTTATATGTGATGTGCCGACACTGTGGAATTCCACTATGCACATGTTGCAGAGACTGTGGCAGCAGTGACAAGCCTTATTGCCAACATGATCCTAAGGTGGGGCAAATCATGGTTCTGGAGTGGTCACAGATCAAGAACCTGTGCACCTTTTTGCACATTTTTGAAATTGCTACTAACAATGCCAATATCATCATGACTATTCCGGTCATCTACATGCTGGAGCACACTTTGACCAGTATACAGTCAGATGGTGGTCCAAGATGGAGAGGAGGAAGTAGAAGAGGAGGCGTATGCGGAAGGGATAAAAAGACCTGAAAGGTCCAGACAGTCATTAGCATAGGGGCAGGTGGCATGGGAGGGTGGAGAAGATTGCTATACACATAAGTGTGCAATCAAGCACAGACACCATACAGATTGTCTGTGAATGGCTATAGCAATCAGATTTCATTTGCACACTCTCATAGACAGTGAATGTATTTAATTGACTGTTACCAGTCAGTGCCGTGAATATGTGTGAAGGTTAATGAGCGGCCTCAGAAGCAAGCAGCAGAAGATGGGTAAGCTCGATCTAGCTATCCTATTGGAATAAGAAAAAATGTAGGAGCTCAACATGCTTGAAATTTCTGTGCTTGGTTTTACCATCCGTAGGCACTGGATTTCAATCCATGGCGAGAAAAGATGCACAGATGTGAGTGCACCCTAATTATTCGTTCTGTACACATGGCTTGATATTGTCCTCTGAAGCAGATTGTCCAGTGTAAACTTGACATGCTGCAAAGATATTGATTTTTAAGCAAGCAAGCTAAAAAATCACCTCACCTGAAGAAAGAGAATTTTTTCCTGTGTTCATCTTAGGGCCACGTCACACTCTTCAATTTCTTGCACGATATCGCTTAAGCGATCTGCTTTTTTGATCGCTTAAGCGATATCGTTTGTGCGTCAATGCGTGTAATCAATAAATTTTTCTTTGAAAAATCGTTTGATTGCAGATTTGGGAACTTGTTCACAAATCTGTCATTGGTCGGCCGGTGGACACGCATCATCGCTGTGTGTGACACCGGCAGAGCAACGATGAACAAGCCCCCAGCGCCTCGCAGCCTATGCTGGGAGCTTGTATCCATGGTAAACATCGGGTTACTAAGCGCCGCACGGCGCCTAGTAACCCGATGTGTACCATGGTTACCAGCGTTCTCGCTGGTCCACATCGCTGGTGAGTCTGCCTGTGTGACAGCTCACCAATGATGTGAACGATATTGTTAGCGAACGCGCGTGCATGTGATCGCTAAAAATATCGTTCACTAAATTGATGCGTGTGACGGCACCCTTAGGCTATGTGCACTTGCTTGTGCATTTGCTGCGCACAGTTACCGCGAATTGAAAAAATGTACAGCAAATGCGCAGAGTATCTTAGCCATCCAGTCAATGTGACTTTTGCGCAGCATTGCGCAGCATTTTAGGTGCAAATTTTTATGGATATTTGATCCATAAAAATCTGTGTCAATTAATGTACAGCATTTTCCCTACTGTACTCCAGGTACTTTCAGGCTTTGGCCGCGTCACACATCACGTGGATAGGGGTCATGTGACCCATGGGGTGTGTGACATGGCCAAAATCCCAAACTTCCTGGAGTAAGGTAGGGAAAACGCCGTATTGTAACTGGAACATGACAGGCACAGCACATCGCTGACAGGGACGAATGCAGAATTTTGTGCATCAAAAAAGCAGCCATTAAGTAGCAAAAGCACAACATTTTTGCTCCATAATTTCTGACTAGAGCAGATGCAGATTTGATGCAGAAAATTCTGCATCACTTTTTGATTGTCGGCACAAGGCCTTAAGCTAAAATTCCAACCTATTGGACTTTTAGTGTATTTAATGGCATATGTTTGGAGAATTTCTCAAAGTCTGATGCCTAATGTCTACATCTAACAAATCTAGAGAATATGACATGCTTTATTCTCTGAGCTGCATTAATATACTGTAAGTATACAAAATACCTTCTTTAAGTTTAAACATAATAGTAATCTAGTCATTCAGGGGTTGGCTTTCTCTGAGGCTGTAAATCCTTTACAAATAAATATAGGCAACAACTCTAGATAAGATTTTAAAAAGATTTTCCAAGCTGAACCCCTTCTCCCACGGGCGATTTTCAGTTTTTTGTTTTTTCCTCTTCTTTCCAAAGCTATAACCTTTTTATTTTTCCATCAATATAGACATAATAGGGCTTGTTTTTTGTGGGATAAGTTGCACTTTTGAATGACATCATTTATTTTACCATATTCTGTACTGGAAAATGGAAAAAAATTCCAAATGCGGTGAAATTGCAAAAAAGTGAAGTCATCATGTTCTCTGTATGGTAAAACTGGCATGTCAGTATGATGCCTCAGGTTGGTACAAGTTCGTAGATAACAAACATGTATACTTTTACTTTTAATGAAGTGGTGAAAAAGAATTCAGAATTAAAAAGAATTGTGCTTTTGGCGCCATTTTTCGAGACCCATACCGTTCTCATTTTGGCTTGTTTTTTGAGGTGTGAGCTGATTTTTTAATGAAACCATTTTTGGTTAGATGCAATGCTTTGACTGTTTTTGCATTTTATTGCACTGTTGTAGGGACCAGAAAAACCCAAGTTTGGCATTTGGACTTTTTTTCCATTATGCAGTTTAACATATCTGATTGATTGACTTTGTATTTTGATAGATCTGGAATTTCTGAACACGGTGATACCAAATATGTTTTTTTTTAATAGTTTTATTTTGAATGGGGCAAAAGGGGGGGATTTGAACATTTATAAATTTTTTTTTACATCTTTTAAAACTTTTTTCAATTTCATTTTATTTTACATGCCCCCTTAAGGTACCGTCACACGCGGCAATTTTGCAAGCAATTTCACTGGCAATTTGCTGGTTGCAGTGAAATCATGGATACATGGTTCCATTTCTACACGGCAACAAAACAGAACCATGTATCCATGATTTCACTGCAACCAGCAAATTGCCAGTGAAATTGCTTGCAAAATTGCCGTGTGTGACGGTACCTTTAAGGTTCCTCAGAACTGCAGAGTTTGATTGCTCCTGATTCAAATGATCCATGGCTCTGAACAGCAGAAATGATCAGTTTCTGTGAGTGACTCTGCTCAGGCATCGCTTACAGAAAGGGAGTCATGACAGCGTCCTGGGTCATCAGCTGACCCTGCGCTGTCATGGCAAGGCGTTGAGGCTACATGATCGCATCTTGGGGCTGCCGATGCTGGTATGGAATAGTGCAATCCCCACCGCACCTGTCATTGACAGTGCGATCTAAAGGGTTAATAGTGCCGGTCTTATTAGATCAGCTGGTAGTTGCTGAGATTGATGCAAACTCACAGAAGGGGAACACAACTAAAGACATGGGAACACGACCAAGGACATACAACTACATTCTTGTTCATGAAGAGGTTAAAACATGATTTTTTATAAGTGGGCCCAACATGGTGATAAAATTAAAATAAAAGTTACTTACAAGATCAACTGCCATTCTTGAACCACCACATGGGTCCCTGCCACCTTCCAGTTTTTTTCTGGCTAGTACTTGGCTTTTTCTCACAAACACTTCTCTGCTGAAGTCACATGTCCGGAGTACAATAACATGATAGAATGAGTAGTTTCCCAAGTCAACACAATCAGAGCAGGATGGACACAGCCCTAGTTGTACCAAAGGAGCAGAACAGCATGCGCTCATTATTGCCATTTTCAAAAGTGGTGCAAAATTTGGACAGTATTCTGTCTGGATGAGGGAGCATGACCAGCAACCTTCCAACATATGTATCAAAATGTGAAAATACTACAAAACGTAATGCAAATGCATGCCTTCTCAGTTCTCACAGCATGATGTTTCCTTTATTTAGGACAGTTTGTGTCCTAAATACAGTAGTGCATATTGCTCTAATGTACTTTCATTTCATTTGTACCTTTCATTTCATACATGTGTCTTTTTTCCTTGACATTTTCAAGTATTTTTTTTACCAATGAATGAGAACACTCTTGTTTACATTCAGAGACAGGAAGCTAATACATAGCTTTTCCTGCTCTAGTCTGATTTGTAGATTCTGTACAATTGTATCCAGTGCAAGCAATGGTCTGTTAGGTCGGCTTCACACTTGCGCTCCCTGTAACAGTGTATTGCGGCGGGGAAGCACAAGCCGATGTTGTAACATGGGGATGCACGGTGATGCGCTCGGCTGCAGATGGGCGTGCGCACCCATTTACTTCCATGTGTGATTTGTACGCATGCATTCAGGGTGAGGACGAAATGTGTGAATTTGTACGCAAGCATCTGCATGTGTACAAATCACACACGGAAGTGAATTGGTGCACACGCCTTCCGCAGTGAGCACATCACCGCGCGTCCCTATGTTTAACATAGGGACGCGCTGTGTCTGTGCTCGGCTTGCGCTTCCCCACTGCAATACGCAGCGGCGGGGAGCGCAAGTGTGAAGCCAGGCCTTACCCTCTATAAATCCTTTTGCTAAGGTTGCTAAGGTCTTAAAAGAGGCTTAAACCTCCAATTTTGGACTTTAAACTTTAACACAGTAGTCAATAGTTTAAAGTGCCTTAGCCGTTTGTATGGTAGAATACCTTTAAAATGTTTCACTTACCAGTTCTGCAAACTGAATTGTCAGTGCAGAATAAGTTAGGTTCAATGTCTTGCAAGGGACATCTTTGAATTTAGTCATTCACTTTCCATTTCCATCTATCCTCAGCTTTGCAAGTAAACCCCTCATCCTGTTATTATGCTCAATGCACCTTTTAATGTACTCCTCCTGAAAATATTGTCCCAAATTGTGTACCGGTATACAAATGGTAAATTCTTTAAACCGTAATAATCCTTTGTTTGTACTAAAATAAAGAAATAATTACATGTCCCTAAAAAATGTTGCTTATGTGGATCAAATACATAAGCCCCAGATTACCCTTATTAGTAGCTTCACTGTTCTTTGCCAGTTTGCTGAAGTTCAGTCTTGAGTTCACATTGACCTCCAAAATAGACTAGAAAATAAACTGAAAATATGAGATTCTGTGGTATATTGTTCTTATTCATGTGTTACAAAACATGTACAGGAAACTCAGACTTCCCTTTTTTGCAGTGTGCTATTTCCAAAGTGGAGTTGTGACATCTGGAAACAAAATATATCTCACTAACGGAAAGGAAGGTAATTACGATACAGCCAAAGCTACCTGCCAAGAAGCCCAAGGCACATTGCCCACTCCGCTCACTGCTGCTGAAAATGATGCCATATTAAAGATTGTTAAGGCTAGAGGAAGAAGAACTTTTCTTGGCATAAATGACATAAAAGAAGAAGGCAATTACATATATCCTAATGGCAACCGACTTTCCTACAAGAATGGAATGTAAATGAACCTAATGGGGGCCGAAAGGAAAATTGTGTCGAAATAATTGAACAAGGACGATGGATCGATAATACTTGTGATGCTAAGAACATTATTGTGTGTGAATTTTGAAACAGTTTGTTCAAAGAATGGATCATGGGCTGACAAACTCAAGGAAAAGTATGAAAACAATACTATTGTTTCATATTGATGTGCTACCACTAAATGCAGAGGGAAAATAGAAATGAGGTGTGGGCAACGCATAAGTATAGTTGGGTTTATATCTGGTTTTCATATCCTATTTTGAAGGTTCATTTTTTCCCATCTTAAAAGGAATTCAACTGGATGCAAACCTGTGGAATAACCAGAGGTATTCAGTTACTTCTTCCACATGCCTGGGACTTCACCCTCTAAGATTTCACCCATATGCTGCATGCTGTACGCTAATTTAAAGGGGCATAAAGCTAGTATTTTCATGTACCTTATTAAAGAATTGTCAGTTTCTATAGGGGGATCCTTTTGCAATAACCAGAGATCCAAATAGGATCAGCGAGATACAATAGAGACAGAGGCAGAAGTACCACAAACACTGTACAACAACCGGAATATTTAAAGGAAAATGCCGTATAAAAGACTTTACCAGAACTACTACATCTATTATTAATATGCACCCAGTAACATGCCAGGGGTCAGTGTGTTCATTTAGGGATCCTACAAGGTATGTATTACTGTTAACAGGAATAAATTTCCCTAGGAATATATATAACAAAAAGGTAGTATTCCAATAACGCAGCAGTAAAACAATTGTAAATCAGGATGAGTGTGCACTAGCGAGGACCCCTGAGACAACAATCTTACCACTTCTACACTTACAAATACATGAAAACCCAGCATATATGCTTATACACCTCAGCTAGTGGATACCTGGGTATCTATGCTAATAATATTGTTAAATGCTATTGGAGTCTAAGGGGTACTTCACACACAACAACATCGCTAGCAATATCACTGCAATGTGACAGGTTTTGTGATGTAACAGCAACTTCGACAGCGACCTCACTATGTGTGACAAAACACGTAGCAGCAACCAGGCCCCCGTCGTGAGATCGCTGATCGTTACAAATCATTCTGGACCATTTTTTGGTCATTGCGCTCCCACTGGGCAGCGTGCATCGCTGTGTTTGACAGGGACAACGACCAACGATTTCAATACTACGCCCGAGAGCGACAGGCTCCCAACGACTGCCGTATCGTTGCTGCGTCGCTGGTGAGATCTGACTGTTTGACACTCACCAGCGACCATGTAGCGACGCACCAGCGATCCTGGCCAGGTCAGATCATGGTCGTTATCGCTGGAAAGCTGCAGTCTGTAAAAGGACCCTAACACAGGCTTAGGGTGGAGGCACACTGGCACAAAACTCGCGCGAGTGCAATGCGTGAAAAAAATCGCATTGCACTGGGACTTGTATCTCTAAATGATACAGGCCACACCAATGCGAGTTTCACGCATTACACTCGCTTTGCGAGGGTAATGCGAGTACAATCGCAGCATGCTGTGATTGCACGCGATTCCCTCGCGCGAGGGGCCATTATAAGTATATGGGTGCGAGTCAAACTCGCACCCACACAGCACACGGTGCGATACTCGCACCCTGTGCTGTTAAATTCTAGTTACTGGTTTCCCGGTACAGTAAGTAATCATCTTGCACCGCTGTGTCAGCGGTGCAAGATGTCTATGATAAACCCAGCTGCTGGGCACCTCTTTTTAGTTTAGGGGGTTAAACTGCATATGCAGCATCTGTGCGGCATATGAGCACAGATGCTGCATATGCGGCAATGTTCCCCGGTCAAAAAGGGTTAATACTGGCAATTAACTTGTCGCCATGTCTCCAGGGATTGCCCTCCTCCCTAGAGGCATGGTGGTTAAAATCATTGGTGGTTCAGTGGTTAACTTGCTACATTACTGAATAGCTGGCATTTGTTGGCTTTCAGTAATGTGCTCTGACAGCCGGCGGGTCCTGGCTGTCAGAGCGCGGTAGATACACTCTTAGCGTATCTACACTGCTGGGCAGCATCCTCAATGAGGAGCTGTCCCAGGTACTTAGAATAATAGCATAGTTAAGCCGCCGCCGCTATCCGTGAAAGTGATGCTGAAATGTTCATCTCCATGGATAGCGGTGGCGGCTTAACTACGCTATTATTCTAAGTACCTGGGACAGCTCCTCATTGAGGATGCTGCCCAGCAGTGTAGATACGCTAAGAGCATATCTACCACGCTCTGACAGCCAGGACCCGCCGGCTGTCAGAGCACATTACTGAAAGCCAACAAATGCCGGCTATTCAGTAATGTAGCAAGTTAACCCCTGAACCACCAATGATTTTAACCCCCATGTCTCTAGGGAGGAGGGCAATCCCTGGAGACATGGTGACAAGTTAATTGCCACGTATTAACCCTTTATGACCGGGGAACATTGCCGCATATGCAGCATCTGTGCTCATATGCCGCACAGATGCTGCATATGCAGTTTAACCCCCTAAACTAAAAAGAGGTGCCCAGCAGCTGGGTTTATCATAATCAGCTTGCACCGCTGACACAGCGGTGCAAGATAATTACTTACTGTACAGGCAAGCGGGAAATTTAAACTCTGTGGCTTTGACAAATGCTGCCCGCGGTCCTTCAGGACCGTGGACAGCATCATAAACACAATCACAATCACGCACCACACAAGCACTCACACCTAACAATCACAGCACACTAACATACATACAGCCAGCCACACTCACCATACGCACCATACTCGCACCATACACACCCACAAACACGCACAGCACTCGCATCACTGTCATGCATCAAAAATGCGGCGTTTTTGATGCATGATAGTGTGCCTCCACCCTAATTGAGAGTACTGGCTGCAGACAATCCCAGTGATCTTTGGCACCATAAACAATAGGAGCAAAAACAAGAAGAGTCCATTGTCTTATCTGCAGATCACCTGCAGAGCCCAAACAAAAGGGACTTACAATTCTGACAGTTGCAGAGCCTCTAAGGGCCCTGTTACACGTAGTGACGCTCCAGCAATAACGACACTGATACGGACCTGGTAGGGATTGCGACACAGCAATGATACGGAATGATACAGAGGTCGTTGGGAACCTGTCACTCTCGGGTGTAGTATTGAGATCCCTGGTCATTGTCCTTGTCAAACACCGCAATGCACACTGCTCAGCGAGAGCGCGATGATCAAAAAATGGTCCAGAACGGTTTGTCACGATCAGCGATCTCACAGCAGGGGCCTGATCGCTGCTATGTGTCACACATAGCGAGGTCACTGGCAAGGTCACTGTTACATCACAAAACCTGTGACGTAACAACGATATCGCTAGCAATATAGCTATATGTGAAGTACCCTAAGGTGGCAGAACAGCAGAAAAAACCTTTAAAAGTTACTTCATTGTAGAAATAACTCTCAAATAATGTTTTCATGGTTGTGAATATTTTGTAGAATGCATGACATGCTCTCTTTCTGGAGAATTACAAATAAGCCAGATTAGTGCCATAACATTGTGCCTCTACATATTTTAGTACCTCAAACATTGTTCCCAGCTTTTGCTTCTGGAAACCATACAAAGTAAGTTAAGTGCACTTTCCCCACTACAATAGTGCCACACATGTAGTCGCTTACTGCCGTTTAGGCACAAAGGCGCTCAGAAGGAGGGCAGCATTTAGAGTTGGGAGCAAAAATTGCTCTTTATTTTATTTGAGGGTTGGGAGCACTAGCTTTTCCAGTCTTTGTTCTACCAGTATGGAAACCCCTATATTCGTAATGACCGACCTGAGTGGGGTTTAGTTTTGTGCCGAATAAGTTAGGGGTTTTGTTGGTAACATTTTGGTGTACAGAACATCTCTTGATCACTTTCAGTGTGTTTTGAGCAGAGCACTTACATCAGAGATTTCATGTGAATGTCCTCAAAATTCCGACAGAACCATTCACTCTAATGAGGCAGACAGAGATCCTTTGGACTCCATTTATCAACTGTTTTGCTGGTGTCCATCTCTTTAGGTGTGCACAGAACTGTGGTCGTCCACACTTGTGAGCTAAAAACACATCTAAAATGATGGAACACAGTCGGAAAAGAGGCCAGAAGAAGTTCAAAGTGTCTCCATCTGCCTCATTATAGTGAGTGATTCCATCGGAGTTTCCTCTGCGTAAACAAGACAGCAAAATGTGCAGAAAGGGGATCTCTACAGTAAATATCTATTTATTCCACTGGGGCACAGATTTATGTCTTATGTGTCTCCATGTTGGGGGGTTCTCTCAAGCCCATACATCTTACTCGAGGTTCGGCAAGCATGGAATAAGTTTACTCAATATAGTGTAGCTTGCTTTCCTGATCCTTATAGCTCTCCATTTGGATATAATTTGTGACACTATTGCCATCTTCTGGTTAATTATAGTATTTACCTTTTCTTCATTGTTTATTAACTAGCTGCTTGACTTCTTGCATTGTGTGCCTCATCTGAATTGTGTATTTACATTGGAAGCTTTATTATATAGTTAATTGTATTACTATTTGTAAATAGCCCTCTATGTATGGATTTAGTGTACTAATAAATTCCAATTACCGTACTGATTTCTCACGGGATGGGAATTTTTGTCTCTTCATGTTGTTTTTTATTGTATTTTATATATTTGTGTATTAATAAAGGAAACACGCATTTTACGACATCGGTGTTGTATGAGATTTCTTTTTAAATAGGCTCTGGTATCTTGATTTTGAAGTCCTCTCTATGTTTTTGACTCTTTATTGGTTAGGATAGCAGACGTATGTAGCTTTCTATGCTTTGCTACTTTTACACACTAAAAACTATATTTTCAAAAATGTATTAGTTTTTGCATTGCCATATTCTAAAAACTGTAACTTATTTTTTTTTCTGAATGAGCTTTATTAGGACATGATTTTTGCGGCATCACTTGGTATTTTAATTTTTACAATTTTTTCTTACATATAACTTTTCGATCACTTTTTATCTACTTTTTTGTATGTCAGTACCAGTATGCTGAAAAACTCCAATTTCTGGCATTTGTTTTTATTATTTTTTGACAGTATTCACCAGACATAATAAATAACATGACATTTTTATAGATCAGGCCATTCTGGATGTTGTGATACCAATTATGTGTACATTTCTTTATTTATTTTTGTTTTAACACAAAAGCTGCCTTCTTAGTGGTGAAACTGGTTTTCATGATTTCACTGAGCTTTTTATCTCTGTTTTTCGTGTTACTATTTTTCATATATTATTTAGTTTTTTTTTTGTTTTTCACTTATTCACACTGTGAGACATACATATTTCTCACTTGGATCACTGATTTTATGCAGCACATGTAACCTGTCAGTGTCCCACTGGCTTTGCCCTTAACTCCATTACGACCAATGACGAGTTTAGCCGTCATGAAAAGATGTCAGTTCTCGCATCATGACGGCTAAAACGCGTCATGGCTTTGAACTGTCACTGCTTGTAAACAAACAGTGACAGCTCAAATCTAACAGCTGTCATGGGCAGAGGTGTGGTGACCCTTTTTAGTGGACCCCACACTCAGAGCGATGTGATCGGTCAGTCAATCTGACATCTGCCATGGCAACCTCAGGTTACCAGATGTCGCCATGGCAACCTCAGTTACCAATGTTGCCATGGCACCTCAGTTTACCAATGTTGCCATAGCAACCTCAGGTACCATATGTTGCCATGGCAACCTCAGGTACCAGATGTTGCCATGGCAACCTCAGGTTACCAAAGTCGCCATGACAACCTCAGTTTACCAGACATCGCCATGACAACCTCAGGTTACCAGAAGTCGCCATGGCAGCCTAAGGTTATCATGGTGATATCTGGTAACATGAGGTTGCATGGCGACCTCTGTAACATGAGTTGCCATGGTGACATCTGGTAACCTGAGGTTCCATGGTGACATCCGGTAACCTGAGGTTGCCATGGCGACATCTGTAATCTAAGGTTGCCATGGCAACATCTGATAACCTTACTCAAGCTCAGAGATCATGTAATCTCTGGGACTAGGGTTTGCAGCACTGACAGCTGCACTGTATGGCAGATCATTGCCATACAGTGCAGCATCAGTGTGACTTTAGAGACTGCAGCAGCAGGACTCTTGATCCCTCGCTGCAGTCTCTGGAGGTGACTGACCGTCGTAGGTCCATCATTGTGGACTACGTCGGAGAGCATGTGGGGGGTAATAAAGATGGAGTCCAAATATGTGTTTGTGTTTTTTGTTATAATAAATAGATTTTTTCACAGTGTGTTGTGTCTTATTTACCATTTACTTAGAGGTTCATAATGGCGGGGTCTAACATTGGCCCGACATTATGAACCTTGGGCTTAGTGCCAGCTGCCAATGCAAAGCTGGTATTAACCCCTATATTACCCAGTTTGCCACCGGCACCAGGGCAACTGGAAGAGTCTGGGTACAGCGCCAGGAAATGGCGCTTCTAATGAATGGGCCATTTCCTGGAACGGCTGCGGGCTGCAATTTACAGCATGGGGGGCCCAGAACGCTTGGGCCTCTCCATGCTGTGGATTCCAGCTCCCAGCTGCCTAGTTGTACCTGATTGGAAGCTAAAAATACTGCGAAACTCACGTAATTTTTTTTAAAATTATTTCAAGAAATAATTAAAAAAAAAGGGCTCTGCCATAATTTGGTTACCAGCCAGGTACAACTAAGTAGCTGGGGGTTGGTAGCAGCCTGTAGCTGCTTAGTTATACCTGGCTGGAAACTAAAAATGTGGCAAAGCCCACGTCGTTTTTTTAAAAATTATTTTAAGAATTTAAAAAAAAGGGCTCCGCTGTATTTTGATTACCAGCCAGGTAAATCTAGGCAACTGGGGGTGGGTGGCACCCTGTACCTGCCTGTTGTATCTGTGCTGGTGACCAAAAATACAGCGGAGCCCCATATCATCAGTGCAAAATCTCACATGTGGGGGAACTCCATTGTTTAGGCACATTAGGGAATCTCCAAACGCGATATGGTGTTCACTAATGATTTCAGCTAACTTTCCGCTTGGAGCATCAAATGGCGGTCCTTCCCTTCCGAGCCCTGGTGTGTGCTCAAACAGTGGTTTTCCACAACATATGAGGTATTGGTTTACTCAGGAG
Organism: Allobates femoralis; assembly: GCA_033576535.1. NCBI lineage: Eukaryota > Metazoa > Chordata > Amphibia > Anura > Aromobatidae > Allobates > Allobates femoralis. Next base: position 176,018,251 of record JARQOC010000006.1, on the reverse strand, counting down.
AAATTGCACAATAAATTTTAGGATCCATTTTATCCAGTTGCCCATGTGAAAATGAAACAATTGAGGCTAAAAGAACATTTTTGTTGGCTATTTCTCTGAATCCATCTTCTTTCACGTACAGGAAATTCTTCATATTTTTTCAGAAGACTCCTGGAAACTCCATCCTACATAATATTGTATTTTATTGCTTATGTTTTCTTTCTGCTTTTAACATTTATTTTCTTCACATTTAGCACTTTTTTATAGTAATAAATTTAATATAACATTAAACATTAATTGACATCATAAGTAGACCTCAACTATAAAAGACAAAATGAGAAAACAAATCCTGAAAATCACATTGTCTGATTTAGAAAGATTTTTCTTTTCAAATTTTGGTGGAAAACAAGCATTTGGTCACCTACAAACCAGCAAGATTTCTGGCTCTCACAGATCTGTAACTTCTTCTTCAAGAGGCTCCTCTGTCCTCCACTTATTAATTGTAGTACTGGCACCTGGTTGTACTAGTTATCAGTATAAAATACATCTGTCCACGACCTCAAACAGTCACACTCCAAACTCCACTATAATGAAAACCAAAGAGCTGTCAAAGCACATTAGAAACAAAATTATAGCCCTGCACCAGGTTGGTAAGACTGAATCTGCAATAGGCAAGCAGCTTGGTGTGAATAAATCAACTGTGGGAGCAATAATTTTAAAATGGAAGACATGTAAAACCACTGATTATCTACCTCGATCTGGGGCACCACGCAAGATCTCAATCTATGGGGTCAAAATGATCTCAAGAATGGTGAACAAAAATCCCAGAACCACTCGTGGGGACCTAGAGAATGACCTGCAGAGAGCTGGGACTCAGATTCTGCAGTGCCAGACGTGTCCCACTGCTTAAGCCATTACATGTCTGGGCCCATATGAAGTTTGCTAGACAGAATTTGAATGATCAAGAAGAATATTGGGAGAATGTCATATGGTCAGATGAAACCAAAGTAGAACTGTTTGGTAGAAACACAACTCATCATGTTTGGAGAAGAAAGAATGCTCAGTTGCATCCAAAGAACACCATACCTATTGTAAAGCATGGGGGTGGCAATATCATGATTTGGGGCTGATTCTCTGCCAAGGGACCAGGACGACTGATCCACGTACATGAATAATGAATGGGGCCATGTATCGAGAGATTTTGAGGGCAAAACTCCTTCCATCAGCAAGGGCATTGAAGATGAACCATGGCTGGGTTTTTCAGCATGACATGATCCCAAGCACACTGCCAGTGCAATGAAGGAGTGGCTTCTTAAGAAGCATTTTCAAGGTCCTGGAGTGGCCTAGCCAGTCTCCAGATCTAAACCCTATAGAAAACCTTTAGGGGGAGTTGAAAGTTTGTGTTGCCCAGTGACCGCCTCAAAATATCACTGCTCTAGAAGAGATCTGCATGTAGGAATGGATCAACATACCAGCAACAGTGTGTGCCAGCCTTGTGAAGACTGACAGAAAATGTTTGACCTCTATATTATATCTTATGTTGAATGAAAAAGTATTGAGATGAACTTTTGTTATTGACCAAATACTTTTTCCACCAAAATTTGAAAAAAATTATTTCCAAATCAGACAATGTGATTTTCAGGGTTTGTTTTCTCATTTTTCTCTCATAGTTGAGGTCTATCTATGATGTCAATTACAGGCCGCTCTCATCTTTTTTATTGGGAGAACTTGCACAATTGGTGGCTGACTAAATACTTTTGTCCCCACTGTATACAATTGAAACCAGACGTTTATACACACGATGTAAATATACACATATGACAGATTTTCTCACTATCTGACATTAAATCAGAATAAACCTTTACAATTTTAGGTTCAATTTGGATTACCATAATTGTTAATATTTGCCAAATGCCCAAAAAATTACAGTGAATATTTGAAGGCATTTTTATTACTTTCTGCAAATTCACAAGTTTACATACATTTCATTAGTATTTGGTACCATGGTCCTTAAACTGTATGACTTGGCTCAAACATTTTGAATATCGTTCCACAACCTTATCACACTATTCACTACTTTTAACCTTAATAATAATAATAATAATAATAATAATAATAATAATAATAATAATAATAATAATAAATAATATATTATTATTATTATTATAGATTTTTTTAGAGAGCAAACCTTTATTATTGTAGAGGGTCAGTAGTGTACAAGGCCACCTCTTCTACCCTTATCTGCTAGAAATTCATATAAAAATAGCATATGTCCATTATATGCTTAACATACATGGTATTATAGGTCTGTTCACAATCATGAAACACCATACTATGGATATTGCTTCTTTAAAATGTACAATCCGTTTACCGTATTTTTCACTTTATAAGATGCACCTGATTATAAGACGCACCCCCAAATTTGGTGAAGGAAAAGAGAAAAAAATAATTTTTAATGTTAAATGGGGTCCATCTTATAATGTTATTTATTATTATTTATTTATATAGCGCCATGGAACCATGGAACATGTGTAAGGGCAGAACAAGGACGAGAACATAAATAACGATGACTAAATCATACAGGTACATTAGGGCAGAGATTCTGTCCACAAGGGCTCACAGTCTATAGGGGATGGGTCGGAGACGGTAGGAGGGGGAGAGGTGAGATGGTGCAGCGGATTAGGTCTCAGTGTGGGTTATAGGCTTGAAGGAAGAGGTGGCTTTTCAGGTTTTTCTTGAAGGTTCCCAGGGTAGGGGAGTGTCTGATGTGGTGTGAAAGAGAGTTCCAGAGTATGGTGGATGCACGAGAAAAGTCTTGTATGCGGTTGTGGGAGGTGGAGATGCGGGGGATGAAGAGAAGGAGTTCTTGAAAGGAGCGCAAATTGCGTGAGGGGTGGTATCGGGAGACCAAGTCGGAGATGTATGGGGGGGACAGGTTGTGGATGTCAGTGTCCATCTAACAAATCATATAGAGTATATGTCCCCTACTGCATGGCACACTTTCACTATGCATGGCACAAGTCCACCATGCATGGCACAAGTCCCCCATGCATGGCACACGTCTCTCATGCATGGCACAAGTCCCTCACGCATGGCACAAGTCCCCCACGCATGGCACACGTCCCCCATGCATGGCACATGTCCCCTATGCATAATACAAGTCTCCTATGCATGGCACAAGTCCCCCATGCATGGCACAAGTCCCCCACGCATGGCACAAGTCCCCCAAGCATGGCACACATCCCCCATGCATGCCACACGTCCCCCATGCATGGCACATGCCACCTATGCATGGCACACGTCACCATTCATGGCACAAGTCCCCTATGCATGGCACAAGTTCCCTATGCATGGTACAAGTTCCCTATGCATGGCACACATCCCGTATGCATGGCACTAGTCCCCCATGCATGGCACAAGTCCCCTATGAATGGCACAGTCCCTTATGCATGGCACACGTCCCCTATGCCTGGCACACGTCCCCTATGCATGGCACACATCCCCTATGCATGGCACACGTCACCTATGCATGGCACAAGTCCCTTATGCATGGCACAAGTCCCCTATGCATGGCACAAGTCCCTTATGCATGGCACAAATCCCTATGCATGGCACACATCCCTTATGCATGGCACAAGTCCCCTATGCATGGCACAAGTCCCCTATGCATGGCACACGTCCCCTATGCATGGCACACATCCCTTATGCATGGCACAAGTTCCCTATGCATAGCACACGTCCCCTAGGTATGGCACATGCCCGCTATGCAGGGCACATGTCCCCTATGCAGGGCACACATTCCCTATGTGTGGCACATGCCCCCCTGTGTTAGACATGGCCCCCATGCTGCTGCATAGTAAAATAAAATCTCTATTCTCACCTCCTCCAGCCCTGAACTCCCGGTCTCACTGCTGCTGCTGTGATCGGGCAGAGATGATGCTGCAGAGCTCCTCCACTTCCTGGTTCTGTGCGGTGATGTGATCAGCACAGCAGAGAATGACATCATCTCTGCGTGCGATCACAGCAGCAGCCGGGAGACCGGAGAGACACCGGGAGATCAGCGCTAGAGGAGGAGCCAGGAGGTAAGTATAGAGTTTATTATTTTACTATGGCAGCAGCATGGTTACACTGCTACACTACACCTATACATACCTGTTCTGGAGGACATGATCTCCCTTAACATCCCAGGGGCCAAGGGTGCTTCACTACCAGAACCAGAGCAGCCCACAAAGGACTTCTACATATCTGAGCTGGAGTACTACTGAAATGCAGAAAGATATGCATCCAGTGCTACGCGCCCATGCCTGAACAAGAGGTCCCACAGGAATGCTGCTCAGAATTAGGAGGTCAGCTACTTTTTATGCCAGCCAGGACCAGCACAGATCACACTTAGTATGCCTAGCCCTTTTACACCTGCAGCTACTGCCGCAGCCGGTGTATTGGCAAATCTAGGAGAAGGTGTTAAGGCAGGAAACCAGGTGCTTCCTGCCTATGTTCGGGGAAGGTTCATCCATCTCTATACACGTTTGCCAGTTACAAATTCGGCACTAACATTGCAGATTTTTTGGGGGTCAGAAACATGAGCAATTTCACCAAAAATCGGCAAACATAGCTTTGTTCATAAACTGATCTTTAAAAAAATAGCATTAATGTGTTTGATTGGTTGTTTTCTCCTACCTTTACACAGTGTAGGATAGCGGGCGGGATTTGTTTGATGAGGGGAGGGGGTGGGGAGAGGTTAGAGTAGTGTCAGACTCCAATTTTTTCCTAGCATTTTCTGTGTGGATGTTCCGGGCTGCAGCCAATCAGGTAGCATAAAACATCCATATATTGAAGATACAAGGGCTTGTGTAATCTTCCAAAGTCACATATCTCTCGGGATATAAAAAGCGGCAGACTGCACCTCAGTGATTGCCTGGGGCATGGGTCAGACGATCCCTGTATAAGATGAGAACGATTGGTCATGGATATATCACTGTTTATTAGCATGGCTTGACACATTGTTGAAAATTTGTTAATTTAACCAACCAAGTTCTGCATTTAGCGAAAGGAATTAACCAGGTGACCACCTGCAAAAGTGGAGGTGCCATATCGATAATCTAGGGAGCCGACCCTCACATGTAGGTAGGGTACATCTATCAGGGACCGCTAACCCCTATTTTAACCACTTGGGTGCACAGTGATTATTAGCTGTCCCCATTGTTTCTTATATACTGCAGTGTTTGCACATTGGTGAAGTTTAGCACAGCTTCTAGCATGCAAGGTCAGTGAAGGCAGTTGGAGGGACAGTCATCGGTAAGTGGGGGTATCACAAAGAAAAATTAGGGTGCCGACCTCCACTGTAAGGTAGGGGACTTGAGGGAGTGTATTTTTAGGGTATACCGCTTCCTTCCCCACTTGCTGTGCACTTAGTTTTTATCTAACGTTATGTTGTGAGTTTGCAATTCTAATGAATTGATTTTAGAGTTAATTATATTGACATATTTAAGTTTGAACCCTGGTGGTTATATATTCTAAAAACTATAAGTATGAAAATATTGCCTAAAATATTTGTCAGCTTAGTAAGTTCCTCCTTTTCTTGGTATTTAAACAATGCAATATTTTGCAACTGAGTACCATTCAAATTAGTTGGCCCTTTAAAGAGAATTCATATTTCATAAGACACTTGTGGTTGAGTGGAACCATGGAGATTACTGATAACGAAGCTATGGAGTGTCCACTTCGCCACAATGAGTTCCTTTTAACTATAAAAATGGGGACTATCATTGTCATCTCATTCCATTCAAGGTGACAGCAATCATCTTATTCATCATTCATTTGACCAAGGTATGCTATTTATTTCATTCCTTATAAGCTAAAACACTAATATATGAGATGGTTAATTGAATGCTGTATTCTTCTATAATGTCATTTTAATTTAGTGTATTTTTTTGACAAAATTTGTTCTTTTTATTATAGACCTTAAGAAAAATTAAATAGTGCAACTTCAGAGTTTTTTTTTATGTATGTAAAACTATTAGCTGAATGTCTAAAATGGGTCATGTTCTAGAATTAATATGAAAAATTAAGTAAAATTCTTTAGCATGATATATTGATTTTGATCTTTGTTCAATAAAATTTCACATTTTTAAAAAAGTATTTTTCCATTTCTGCAACTGGTAACTGCAATCAGAACCAAATATTTGCCAATTTCCCTTATTGATCTGCAATTCGTTCTTATTTTGCAGTTTGCATTTCATAATATTTGACTACATGTTAACTATTCTAAGAAAATACATTTATTCTAAAATGAAAAGAGATACGATTGGATAAGTGTTAAGTAACACATTTTTACACTTGCAGGTCAAGTTTTACTATGCAATTTACTGAAAAACAGATAAAAAAAAACTCCAATCTTGATGAAATAGTAAAATAATGCCACCACTGGTTTTTGGGTTTTGTTTTTTTACAGTATTTAGTTTGCTGTAGTAATAATCTATAAACCTGATTATCCAGATCAGAATATTGGCAGCAGATCAAACTTTCATATTTTTTTTTTAAATTGAAGCAAAGAAAAAAATTCTGAAGTTTGAATAAAAAATTAGGTTTGTGTCAACATCTTCTGTGACCGGTAATGTTTTTTTTTTTTTTCAATCAATAGAGGTATATAAGGGCTTGTTTTATTGCATGGCTAGCTTACAATTTCATTGATACAAACCTCCAATTGATACCAATTTCCAACATACAGTTAGAGCCAGAAATATTCGGAGAGTGACATTTGGCATGCACATCATAGGGGTTTAGAAATTTTAGTCCTTTAATATCTAGCTGCCATTTTTTCAAGATACCAAAAGTAATTTGACAATTTATCACAAAAAAACTTTAAAGGGATCCTGTCACCCCCAAAACACCTCCTAAGGTATTAAAAGCTGTCCCTAGAGCATATTAACACTTACCCTACACTCCTTTTACCTCCTAAATGCACATAGTCAAAGTGAATAAAAACGTTATTATAGTACCTCATTACTGATGATAATGAGTGACTATGGTATTCATAGTTACTCATCCAGGCTGCCCCTCTTCATCATGTCACGCCTGAATAGGCGTGATCTACATCACAAATTCAAATTGCCGCCTCCCTGCGCGCCTCCCCGCTCTCCCATTGCGTCCGGGCTTCAGTGTGGGGGCTGTATGACGCGATCCGCGTCATTCCCGGCGCCGGGTGACGTATTTACACCCGCGCTGTGCTGTCAGCTTCAAATATGCGCGCACTTGAAGCTGACAGCGGCGCGGGTGTAAATACGTCACCCGGCGCCGGGAATGACGCGGATCGCGTCATACAGCCCCCACACTGAAGCCCGGACGCAATGGGAGAGCGGGGAGGCGCGCAGGGAGGTGGCAATTTGAATCTCTGATGAAGATCACGCCTATTCAGGCGTGACATGATGAAGAGGGGCAGCCTGGATGAGTGACTATGAATACCATAGTCACTCATTATCATCAGTAATGAGGTACTATAATAACGTTTTTATTCACTTTGACTATGTGCATTTAGGAGGTAAAAGGAGTGTAGGGTAAGTGTTAATATGCTCTAGGGACAGCTTTTAATAGCTTTAGAGGTGTTTTGGGGGTGACAGGATCCCTTTAAAGGGCAGCATGGGCTATTCCCTTGAGAATCCATCATCAATTAAGTAGGTAAAAGGCCTGGAGCTGATTCCAGGTGTGCAGTTTGCTGCGCTTCCATTGAAAGCTCAAAAGAGCTTTCAATGGAAGAGAAACAGACCATCATTAGGCTGAAAAAAAAGAATACATCAGAGAGATAGCAGAAATGTTAGGAGTGGCAAAATTAACAGTTTCTACAAAATTCCACATTCTCCTAAAAAAAAAAGAGTGCACTGGTTAGCTTCACAACGTAAAAAGGCCTGGACGTACACAGAATAAAACAGTGATGTATGATTGCAGATTCGTTTCTATGGTAAAGAAAAACCCCTTCACAATATCCAACCAAGTGAAGATATTCTCTAGGTAGTATTATTTTTATTATTATTATTATTATTTATTTATGAAGCGCCATTAGATTCCATGGTGCTTTACCTATGAATAGGGGAGAACGTGTAAAATTACAGTAAATATGGACAATCAAGTAATTACAGGTACAAGGAGGGAACCCTGTCCACGAGAGCTCACCATGGTCGTGTTGTTCAAGTAGCTTTGATGTGAAGGGAGAAGAGATATGGGGCGATAGTTAGAGACAGATGATGGGTCAAGGTAGGGTTTTTTGTGGATGCGTATGATCAAGGCATGTTTGAAGGATGAGGGGAAGACACCGGTGGTGTGTGATAGGTTAAAGAGATGGGTTAGGGCAGGGATGAGGACTGTGGTGAGGTTTGGGATGAGGTGGGAAGGGAGCGGATCAAAGGCTGGTGGTGAGGTGTGATTGTGACAGAAGGTGGTGAGTTGATCTTCTGTCATAATGGAAAAGCTTCCTTTGGATGAAGTGGGGTGGGCGGTGATGGGGGGTTTTGGGGGTCAGTGGGTCAAAGCTTTCTCTGATTTTGTTGATCTTCTGTTTGAAGAAGGCGGCAAAGTCATTGACAGAGAAGAGGGGGAGGGAGGAGGTGCAGAAGGACAGAGTAGGGACTTGAAAGTTTTGAATAATTGTTTGGGGTTGTGGGACAGTGTTAAAGAAGAGAAGTAGGTTTGCTTTGCGGTGTTGAATGCATTCTTGAAGTTGAACAGGAATTGTTTGTACGTGGTGAAGTGCTCTGCAGAGTGGGATTTCTTCCATCTCCGCTCGGCTACTCAGGACACCTGACATAGTTCTTCAGTGAGGGTGGTGAGCCAGGGTTGCCTGTGTGAGCGGGTTTTGGTATGTGTGAGTGGGCGGCCTGATCGAGGGCTGCAGTTAATGTGGTGTTATAGAGGGTGGTAGCAGCGTCAGTGTCAAGTGAGGAAGCTAGGTCTGTGAGAGTGAGAAGGGACTCGGAGAATGAGTGGAAGTCAATGAGATTGAGGTTTCTGTGAGGATGAGAGTTTCTGGAGAGGGGGCATGGTGTGGGGGGAGAAGGTCAATAGGTTGTGGTCGGATAGTGGGAGAGGTGAGTTTGAGGGGTCAGTGAGAGAACAGAGGCAGGTGAAGATAAGGTCAGATGTATGGTCATCTTTATGAGTGGCTGAGGAGGACCATTGGGAAAGCCCAAAGGAGGAGGTCAGAGATAGGAGTCTAGAGGTAGCGGGGTGGGAGGTGTCGATGGGGATGGTGAAATCGCCCATGATGATAGTGGGGATATCGGAAGAAAGGAAGTGGAGAAGCCAAGAGGTGAAGTGGTCGAGGAAGGTGGAAGTAGATCCTGGGGGGGCGGTAGATGACAGCCAGCTGAAGGTTGGGCGCAGTGCACCTCAAAGGAGGGGAAGGAGGTAGAGGGCAGTTGTAAAATTTGGGTGAAGGAGGAGATGTCAGACAGGAGTTTCCAACGCCTCGCCTTGGGTGTTACTGGGACGGGGTATATGAGAGAGAGTGAGTCTGCCATAGGAAAGTGCAGCGGGGGAGGCCATGTCAGAGGGGGTAAGCCATGTTTTGGTAATGCCAAGGAATGAGAGTTTGTTGGAGATGAAGAGGTCATGGGTGAAGGAGAGTTTATTGCACACTGAACGAGTGTTCCAGAATGCCCCGTATAGGGGGAGTGGGAGACAGGGGGTAGGATGAATGGGTATAGGTTATGAGGGTTGCAAGAGTTTGTGTTGGGGAATCAGTGTGGGTTAGAGGTCAGTGAGGAGATGTGACGGGGGACCAGGATAGGGTATATATTACCTGCGAGTAGGAGAAGCAGCGAGAGGGTTAGAAGGTGGGAGCAGGAGTGTTTACGTGGTGGGTGTGCATGATTGGAGACAAGGGACTGTGCGTGGAGGAACAGTTCAGAGTAGGGAGCGAGGTGGGCAGGCAGGATGGAGGGGGAGATCACCAATTCCTTATTGGGTGGAGGAATGAGCGGGGCCAACAGGAAGTGAAGTAGAATGGGGGTGAGGGTGAAAAGGAGGGGGAAAATTGTAGGCAGCAGCTATGTATGCAGCTCGTAGAGATGAGAATACCTTGGGGGTGGGGTGGGGCAGGGAGGGAGCATGGCCAGGCGTGAGGCACAGTAGGGCAAGCCAGGGATAAGATGCAGCCAGAGACGATGGCCAGTTGGGGGTGAGATGCAGCCAGGGAGGAGGTCAGGCAGGGATGAGATAGAGCGAGGGTGAGGTGCAGTAGGGAAGGAGATGTTGCCATGGGTCAGGAGAAGCACAACAGTGAGTGAGAATAATGGGGTCCTAGAAGGGTGTTGACTGAGGAACAGCCAGGGATGAGGTGCAGCCAGGGCTGAGGAGTAGCCAAGGATGGGGTGCAGTCCAGGGTGAGATACAGTTTGGGATGAGATTTTACCATGAATATGGTGCAGCCAGGAATGAGGTGTAGCTGAGGATGAGTTGCTGTCAAGCCTGGGAGGTAACGGAATCAGGTAACAGGTAGGTTTAATGGGCAAAGGGATCAGGAGGAGCTAATCTGACTCTTATCCTGGAGGTCCCTAGCTCGACCTGCTCTCCAAGGTACCTCTAATCGTGAGGAGGTCTGAGTCTCCGCCCTATTCCCTGGCTCCTGAATAGCCCTAGGCTGAGGGCACCTACGTCCAACCACGGATCCGGGATCACAGCTACTCCCAAGGCAAGACTTCAGCCCAGCAGCTAAGCAACAGCACAGCACCAAAACCTAGAGCAAATAGCTCTATCAGCAGCATCTGACAGAGGAGAGGGAATGCTATTTAAAGCCAGGGGGAGAGGATTCCAGGTGAGTCACACATCAACCCCTTAACCAGCAGCTGAGCATAATAGTGAATGCAGCTCTAGAGCACAACATAGGAGGCAAAGACATTCACAACTACACCTCATGTAGCTCTTAAAGACTAACAACATACACAGTAGCATCCAGCAATGTCAGCGCCATCTAAGCGCATTACAGTACCCCCTCTTTTAACAGAGGTCTTGACTACAGACACAACCTAAATAAGTCCACATCCCTGAGTGACGAGATATGAAAGACGTTACAGGTTGCCAACCCTGGGGATATGGCAAGTCGGTACAGCACAGGATTGCAAATAGCCAATATCTGAAAAGGTCCTACAACCCAGATTCTCAGAGACCCAGTAGCACACCTCCACCTGACGTGCTTAGACAACACCCACACATACTCATTCACACTCAGGTCTGGACCTGTACTTTTATTTGCACACATGCGGGCACAGACAGAGGGTACAGTCTTAGGTAGGCAAGTACCAGGCCTGTCTCTCTGGACCCCAGGACTCCTTTCCTTGGGCTGCAAAGTAGAAACAAGCACCCTTTCTCTGCTCCTCTTCCTAGGACGACGCCCAGAGGCACCAAGAGTTGGGAGCATGGCGTGCACTCCACCCTCACCCCAGGCAAACTCCTAACCTCCTTGAGCAAAGAAGTTGGTGTAGCCATCACCAGCACGGCGGAGATGGAATACCACGGCAAGTATCCTCACAGGCAGTACCCCAGCAAACCACCTCCTGGGCCCGCCAGTCAATTACTGGGTTGTGTTTTCTCAGCCAAGGTAAACCCAAGACAATGGGGGTTGATAAATTCTCCAAAATGTAACAAGAGAGGAACTCCTGGTGATGAGTTCCTAGGCTCCAGTTCACATTATGCACCACTTGGGATAATAACTTCTGCCTAAGCGGAGCTGAGTCAATGGAAAGAGCATGAATGGGTCTCGCTAAGGCGCTACAGACAAAGCCATGAGTCTGTGCAAAGGAAGGATTCATAAGAACAACTCCCGCTCCTCTATCAACTACCACCGGTATAGTCTCCATTTTTCCATCTACCAGCACTTGGCAGACAGTGTAAACAGAGACTTAGAAAAAATGGAGATATAAACCCTCTGGTCGTCCCCTTCCGAATGACCTGAGGTAGGCTGCATCTGAGACTATGTATTTGTCCTGGAGCAATGTGAACAAACTTTGATAAAATGATCAGTTTGTGCACAATAAAAACAAGCTCTGCCCACTTCATGAACTACAGGTGGTTTAACACGAGGGCCACTGCCCCCAAATGCATAGGTTCACCGCATGGAGCTCCCTCAACAGGGATAGCCACAGGGGACAAAGTTGGTCTCGGTCTCTCCATCATACGTCTGTTTACCCTGATGGCTAGGGACATCACAACCTCCAATGACTCAGGTGCGGCGTACTGAACCGGGGTGTCTTGCAGTCTAGCTGACAAACCCAGACAGAATTGACTCCTAAGGGCAGGTCATTTCAACAGAGTGTCAGTCGCCTATTTCCGAAACTCCGAGCAGTACTCCTCCATTGCTCGTGACCCTAACTTGAGTTTACGGAGTTTTGACTCAGCAAGAGTCACCCTGTCTTGTTCACTGTATGCCTGAGCCAGAGCAGCAAAAAACCCGTCCACTGACCGCAGCAATGGTGAGTCGGTCGGGAGGGAGAAGGCCCAGGTCTGGGGATCTCCCTTAAGAAAGGAGATTATAATCCCCACCCGCTTCTTCACTCCCAGATGAATGGGGCCAAAGCCTGAATTAAAGTTTACGGACCTCTGTGAACACGAAGAATTTATCTCTTCCCCCAGAAAACCAATCTGGAAGAGATATCTTGGGTTCAGGTATGGCCTGGGCGTGAGCCGAGGCCAGATACCCCAGGACCTGCTACAGCTGCTGCACCACCTGCATCCGCAGACCAGTTACCGCAACTGAGATTGTTTGAGCCATTATGTCTCAGACATCCTCTGCAGATGCCTTCTCACAACTGATGCAGAGACAAAAATGGTAACAGGGCTGCTGATAATGTCACACTTGGGAGGTAAGGGAATCAGGTAACAGGTAGGTGTAATTGGCGAAGGGATTAGGAGGAGCTAAACTTACCCTTACCCTGGGGGTTCCTAGCTCGCCCTGCTCTCGGAGATACCTCTGATGGTGAGGAGGTCTGAGTCTCTGCCCTATTCCCTGGCTCCTGAATAAACCTAGGCTGAGGGAACCTACCTCCATCCACGGAACCGGGATCACAGCTACTCCCAAGGAAAGACTTCAGTCCAGTAGCTAAGCAACAGCACAGCACTAAGACCTAGAGCAAATAACTCTATCAGCAGCATCTGACAAAGGAGAGGGAATGCTATTTAAAGCCAGGGGGAGTGGATTCCAGGTGAGTCACACATCAACCTCTCAACCAGTAGCTGAACATAATAGTAAATGCAGCTCTAGAGCACAACACAGGAGGCAAAGAGTTTCACAACTATACCTCATGCAGCTCTTAAAGACAAACAACATACACAGCAGCATCCGGCAATGTGAGTGCCATCTACTGTAAGTGTGTGACAGATGCAGCCATGGGTTTGATGAAGCCACGGATGAGATAAGTCAGGTACGTGATGAAGCTAGGAATGTTATGCAGCCAGGGCTGAGATGCAGCCAGGGTTGAGATGCAGCCAGGGATGAAATGCAGCCAGGGGTGAGATGCAGCCAGGGATGAGATGCAGGCAAGGATGAGATGAAGCCAGGGATGAGATACCGCCAGGGATGAGATGTGGCCAGGGACATGATGGAGGCAGGAAAATGATTGAGCCAGGGACATGAAGGAGCCAGGGATGAAATGCAGCCAGAGATGAGATGGAGCCACGGATGAGATGGAACCACGGACGAGATGCAGTCAGGGATGAGGTGCAGCCAGGGATGTAATGCAGTCAGGGATGCAATGCAACCAGGGATGGGATGCAGTCCAGGGCATAGGCAGCGTGAGGGTGATGTCGGTGACTCTGCATGGGAGGCAGGTTGTGGGGGAGAGGGCCACAATAAGAGGGGCATAGACTGTCAGGTCAGGGCAGGGGACTGCTCGGTAGTGGAGTATTAAGCCGGGAGTGCTGCTCACTTGTTTGACCCACTGGGGGTCATAGGAATGGCCACAGGATCGTAATTGCGGGGAGGGAGGACTTGCCGGAGCAGTGCTGGGAGGGTCACTGGTGGGATGGAGCTGGTGACAGGCTTGTGCGACCTCGGATTCACTCCTACTACCCGGTGGTTGCAGCAGGGCCATGGTGGTGGAGGACAATCCTGGAGGAGCTGTGCTGGGGGAAGGCCGCCTGCCCCTGGAACCATCTGGGGTCGCATGAGCAGTCCTCAATGACAGCCATGGGTGCACTGCTGCTGGGCTGCAGGACTAACAGGGAGAGCAGCCAGCAGGATGGAGCCAGTGCCAGGCTCATACAGTTGCGGGCCCCCCATGTGGCATCTGGCGGCAGCAACAGGGCTTCAGAAGACAATCACAGTGGAGTTGTGCTGGGGGCCGCTCACCTGGACCCGCTGGGAGTCCCAGGAGTGGCTCAAGATAACAGCCGTGGGATCACCACTGTGGGGGGAGGAAGGACAGTGCTGGAAGGGCCGCCGGCAAGATAGCGCTGGTGCCGGGTTTGTGCGGCCTCTGGTTCCAGTTGCAGCACCCGGTAGTTACGGGGTGCTGCTGGAGGAGGTCCTGCTGGAATGGTGACGAGGGTACTCCAGGTAAGAAGAGCAGGGAGAGGAGAGGGGCACCTGGGCTCTAATGCGGCCGGGGTCGCAGACCCAGGCGGAGGAGCCATGGGGCACAGCCGCTGGCCACACGATCAGGACGGCCACAAATTGGTCGGTGGGATGCTCGGGGGTGACAACAGTCAGGATAAGTGTGTATAGGGAGGACAAGAGACCTAGGATGTGGTGGATGGTGTCCAAGTGACTGGAGCCTGCTTACACGCGGCATCACTGTGAAGATAATTCAGTACGTCTTTCACTAAGATGAAGACTTCATGAGAGCAAATACAAAGGGTTCACCAAATGATGCAGGACTGGTAGAAAAATGCTTCAAATTCCAAAATATTTTACAGGATACTTTTGAATCCTTCGAATATATATGTGTGCGTGTGTGCATGCATTCATGTCTATATACAGTATATCCTTGGCTTCATTAGCTCCGGTGTGCAAGCGACGGGTAGTCGTGCTCCTTCCGGTCCTGTCACTCCAGGTGTCCTGTGAAAAGTACACTCTTCCAACACTCCTGCCTGCCTGTAACTCTAAAAATTGCAATGTAAGCCTTTGTAGGGATGTGAAGGTACCGTCACACAGGGACATATCGCCGGCGATGTTGCCGGCAACTGAGGGGCGTGGCCAGGTTGCGGCGACATCGCCGGCGAGTTGCCTTGTGTGACAGGGAGATAATCAGGTGATGAATCGCCTGAGTCACATCGCCAGGTTTCCCAACAATGTTGGGAAACCTGGCGATGTAGCTCAGGCGATCCTGCCTGATCGCCCTGTGTAACGCGGCAACCCGCAATGTTACGGGCGATTCCGCCTATCTACAACACTGCGGGTTATCGCTCACTGGGTTGCTGGGCAACTCAGCGAGCGATAGCCGTGGCAACTAGCCGGCGACATCGCCGGTAAGTTGCTCAGTGTGACATCTCACCGGCGATGTTGTCAGGGATGCGCGCTCCCGCGATCCTCGGCAATATCGCCGGCGATATGTCCCTGTGTGACGGTACCTTGAGATTGTATGTAAATGTTTTCCATGTACCATGTATGTATATATATATCCTACTATATAATCGCCTCATCGTGTCTTTCTGTTTCTCTGTAACCAAAATCCCGCATCGCTGATTGGTCGCCACTGAGGAAGGCGACCAATCTGCGACAGGCGCAGTCTGACTGTGAATTGGCGTGGGATTTGAACCATGCATGTCACTGCTACCATCAGGAAATCAGCAGCGCTAGCCGCTGATCTTCCGACAGTAGCCGCGGGTCATCTCCTGCCTCACGGAGGTCAGTGGTGACGCAGTCGGTAGATAACCGGCGCTAGCCAGTCATCTCCCAGCTACTCACAGCGGAAGTACCCTGACCGCCATACTGGAACACCCTAGTTATGGGTATTCCGATATGGAGGCCGGGATTCAAATCCCCTGCCAAGCCGCGCACTGCTTCAGTGATTGGTTGCCACCAATCAGCGAAGCGGGATTTAAAACACACGCCAAGACCGCTGATTGGTCGCCGCTGAGTGCGGCAATCAATCAGTGAAGCTGCGCTGTGGCCATATCGGAATACCCATGACGCAATTGCCCACAATGCAGTGGGCGGATTGTCATTTCCGGGACGCAGAGGACACGAGGAGCTGAACACAGGTGCCTAGCAGTGGAGGGCTCTCATGAATGTAAATATTAACAGTTTTCACAGCGGATTTACATCAAGTTGATTAACAAAGGCTTCCAATTAATAATGGTTCTATATGTAGTCAGGAAAGCAAAAGGGTGGACGGTTTATACGCACCTATGCTGCAAGGACCAAAGGATCAGATGGTGTTCATCATTATAATCTTTATTACCGATGCGTTTCAGAGTTAGTTAGTTGGTCTTCTTTCTTTTCTCCATGCTCAATGTGGTACACACAAGGACACAGGACAGAGGTTGAGTCAACTTTAATCCATGTCAACTGGCTACAAGTGTGATTTAGTTATTGCCAACACCTGTTAGGTGCCACAGGTAAGTTACAGGTGCTGTTAATTACACAAATTAGAGAAGCATCACATGATTTTTCTAACAGTGCCAATACTTTTGTCTACCCCCGTTTTTATGTTTGGTGTGGAATTATATCCAATTTGGCTTTAGGACAATTCTTTTTGTGTTTTTTCATTGAAGACAAATTAAATGAAGATAATAATACCAAAGAATTTGTAATTGCAACTAGGGATGGTCGAATCTACTCGCTAGGACTCGTTACTCGGCGAGTAGTAAGGGACTCGCAGGACTCGGTACTCTGCGAGTTTCCCAGCGTTTACTCGCACGAGTCCAATGCAAATCAATGGCAATCCTAGTTTTGTCAGAGACGCTGACAAAACTAGGATTGCCATTGTCTTGCTTGGACTCGCTACTGTGCCAGTGATAGCAGGGAAACTCGCAGAGTAAGAGCTGTCTGCTCTGTGCAGCTCCAGGGTCCTAGAGCCCGCCTGCTGCCTGATGTAGCAGAGCTGAGATTGTTCTCAGTCTGCTCATTCCTGTGCATAGACATCTATATCTATGCACAGGGGATGTAGCAGAGAGGACATCGCGTTTTGGACTATGTCGGACGGAAGAGGATTTTTTTAATTAAAGATGGAGTCCCTAATGGCTTTTTTTTTTATTTCTAATAAAAATTTTTCTCTGTTTTGTGTTTTTTTAACCCTTTATTGGAGATTCTTAGTGGCCGGGTCAAACCAGGCCTGACATTAAGAATCTCGGGCTTAATACCAGCTTGTATAACAAAGCTGGTATTAACCCCTTTATTACCCAGCGTGCCACCGCCACCAGGGCCGCTGGAAGAGCGGGGTTCAGCGCCAGATGATGGCGCTTTAATGAACGCGCCATCTTCTGGGGCGGCTGCGGGCTGCAATTTGCAGCGGGGGTGCCCAGAAAGCTTGGGCCTCCCTGCGCTGCGGATTCCAGCCCCCAGCTGCTTAGCTGTACCTGGCTAGACATAGAAATTGCGCGGAGCCCCACGCATTTTTTTTTTATTATTTCATGAAATTCATGAAATAATAAAAAAAGAGGGCTCGCCTATATTCTTGTGTCCGGCCAGGTACAAATAGG
The DNA here is from genome assembly GCA_033576535.1 of Allobates femoralis. Lineage (NCBI taxonomy): Eukaryota > Metazoa > Chordata > Amphibia > Anura > Aromobatidae > Allobates > Allobates femoralis. The sequence goes on along the minus strand of JARQOC010000006.1, from coordinate 176,000,647 downwards.
CACCTGGGGGCTGGGGGCAACCCGTAGCTGCCTGCTGGATCCGGCTGATTCCAGAAATACGGCGAAGCCTTTGTCATTTTTTTTTCTGAAAAATCAATGAAAACAATCCTAAAAAAGGGACTGCATCTTTATTATAGCCCATGGTCCAGGGGTTAATAAAGATGCAGTCCCTTTTATTTACATTGTTTTATGGATTTGTCAGAAAAAAATTTGATGTGGGCTTCGCCGTGTTTCTGGAACCAGCCAGATCCAGCAGGCAGCGACGGGCTGCCCCCAACCCCCAGGTGCCTATTTGTACCTAACCGGACACAAGAATATATGGGAGCCCTTTTTTTTTTTATTATTTCATGAAATAATAAAAAAAAAATGCGTGGGGCTCCGCGCAATTTCTATGTCTAGCCAGGTACAGCTAAGCAGCTGGGGGCTGGAATCCGCAGCGCAGAGGGCCCAAGCTTTCTGGGCACCCCCCGCTGCAAATTGCAGCCCGCAGCCGCCCCAGAAGATGGCGCGTTCATTGAAGCGCCATCCTCTGGCGCTGAACCCCGCTCTTCCAGCGGCCCTGGTGGCGGTGGCACGCTGGGTAATAAAGGGGTTAATACCAGCTTTGTTATACAAGCTGGTATTAAGCCCGAGATTCTTAATGTCAGGCCTGGTTTGACCCGGCCACTAATAATCTCCAATAAAGGGTTAAAAAAAACACAAAACAGAGAAAATTTTTTATTAGAAATAAAAAAAAAAGCCATTAGGGACTCCATCTTTAATTAAAAAATCCTCTTCCGTCCGACATAGTCCAAAACGCGATGTTCCTCTCTGCTACATCCCCTGTGCATAGATATAGATGTCTATGCACAGGGAATGAGCAGACTGAGAACAATCTCAGCTCTGCTACATCAGGCAGCAGGCGGCTCTAGGACCCTGGAGCTGCACAGAGCAGACAGCCAGACTCATTACTGTGCGAGTTTCCCTGCTATCACTGGCACAGTAGCGAGTCCAATGCAAGACAATGGCAATCCTAGTTTTGTCAGCGTCTCTGACAAAACTAGGATTGCCATTGATTTGCATTGACTCGTTACTGTGCCAGTGATAGCAGGGAAACTTGCAGAGTAACGAGTCCAGCAGATAGAGCCTGAAGCTTCCGAGACACATCTGCAATTTGTAAATCGCACATTATTCGCTATTACTCGCTTCCCCATTCATTAACATTGGACTCGCTAGACTCGCAACGAGTAGCGAGTCCCGGGCTCGAACTCGCTAGAGTCAAGCGATTCCGAGTAATTTAGGACTCGCCCATCACTAATTGCAACCCTTTTCAGGAAGAAACTGAGTATTATCTAACAGAATTCCAGGGGTGTCAATATTTTGGCCACAACTGTAGAGGGGCGAGACAACACAGGCTGGGTCTTTTACTGAACAGGTGCAGGATTTCAAATCAGGAAATACACGTCACAGGATACTGTGACACATATAGGTTGCAAAATTGATGTTTATACAGCAAGAGGCATGGCTTTCTTGTTGCCAGCAAATGCCCATAGCTTGGACGTCCTTATTAACATAAATGGCATAGGGTAAGGGTACTTTCACATCAGCGTTTTTTTAAATCGCGGCAGATGCGGTGAAAAAACCGCATCTGCCGCGATTACCGCATAACCGCTGCACTTGCGGCAAGCCCCATAGAATGTCTATGTGGGCTTGCGGCAGGTGCGGCAAGTGCGGTATCGGCACTTGCGGCAGGTGAGGCCGCAAAAAAAACGCGTCTGACTGCGTTTTTTTTTCGCGGCCGCACCTGCGGCAAGTGCAGAAACCGCACTTGCCGCACCTGCCGCACACTTACCGCAAGCCCCATAGACATTGCATGGGGCTTGCCGCAAGTGTGCCGTAAGTGCAGCGGTTATGCGGTAATCGCGGCAGATGCGTTTTTTTCACCGCATCTGCCGCGATATAAAAAAAAACGCTGATGTGAAGCAGCCTAAGACAGACTATTTTAGCATCTTATTACCTGTATGCTCATAGTAACAGTTTAATCATTTAAAAGTGGTGACAGATTGCTTTTAAATAAAAAAAAGTATGTTGAACCCAAATTACAAAGATTAGGTGACTGTCCAAAGGTTTGTGGCCTATCTGTATGATGTTCTGATCGTCTTTTATTACACTTTTTATGGAGCTGTGGTGATTAAAAAAAGCACAATTTTTACATTAAAAATGTTCTTTCTTTATGGTATTTACCACATAGGTTAACTAATTTTATAATTTGATTAACTGCACTTTTACAGATATAACCATATACCTTTTATTAAAATTCTTTATTGTTAATCGAGGAAAAGGAAGGTGATTTTAATTTTTATATTTTATTACATTTTTTAAAATATGTTTTTTGGTTTTAGTATGCTTAGTGGAGCCATGATCACCTAATCACTTACACAGCAATACAACAGCATTTCAATATATTGTGAAAATTTAGACTTTTTAACCCCTTCACAACCTATGACGCACATGTACGGAATCTCCATTCTGTTACCTGGACTGCCCGGGGTCCTGTGATGACCCCAGAAGCTATCCTGATTCATTTCCTGCCTGTAATGTCTCAGTGAGATCATCGGCATGGAGTGATCATTTCCACTGTCTTTAGATCAGCTGTTGCTCTTCTGAAGACAAGGGAAGTGATTGCAATGTGCAGCACTAAGGCCCTCTAGAGAACCGTGTAAAATAGTGAAGAAAAAAAAATAAGGTTTTTAAAAGTATGAAAAAATAAAAAGATAAAAGTTCAAATCACCCCCTTTTGCGCCATTGAAAATAAAACTATTAAAAAAATAAAAAATATACACATTTGGTATCGCTGCGTTCAGAAATGCCCGATCTATCAAAATATAAAATATATTAATCTGATCTGTAAACTACGTAATGGAAAACAAACTCCAAACGCCAAAATGTTATGTTTTTTTAGGTCGCCGCAACATTGCAATAAAATGCAATAACAGGTGATCAAAACATCACATCTACCCCAAAATGGTATAATTAGAAACATCAGCTTAAGGCTACGTTCACACATTTGCGTATTTTGTTGCACTTTTTACATGCACTTTTTGCCGCGTTTTTTGGCTGCGCAAAAAGCGCAACAAATACGTGGGTGCTTTCACACACCGCTCTTTCTTCTGCCCATAAAGCGCAGGTGATGTCACAGAGGGGAGGAAGAATCCTGGTTCCTCCTCCCCTCTGTCACATGTGTGACCGCGCCACTTAGATTTCGCAGTGTATTAATATACACTGCGAAATCAAAATTAAAAAAAGGCAAATGTATGTAAAATAAAAAAGAATCAAATACTTACCCTCCGGCGGCTGTTTGTGCGATCCTGTGTGGACAGGCAGGTGCCAGAACAACAGGACCTGTCATGATGTCAGAGTGACTTTGGGGCTCTGATTGGCAGCTCGCTCATATCACATGACCGCGCGCAGCCAATCAGCACCTCGAACAGCCTCTGATATCACGGCAGGTCCTAGCAGGTCAATTCCTGCTGCGGCTCCCGGCTCCCGAACACTTGTCGGAGGGTAAGTATTAATTCTTTATTATTTTTCATACCTCAGCCTTTATTTAACTTTGATTTCGCAATGTATATTAATACACTGCGAAATCTAATGGGGGCAGTCACGCATGTCACAGAGGTGAGGAGGAACCAGGATTCTTCCTCCCCTCTGTGATATCAGATGCAGCAGTGCCCACCCTTATATTAAAAAGTGCGGGTGCTGCTGTGTAAAGAATGGACAGGGTCAGCCTTTTTACACCGGCGCTTTTTCCTATAAAAGCGCTGCGTAAAAATACGCACTGTCTGTACTGCAAAGTGAATTTCACATTCACTTTGCCAGCAGGCAAAAGGCACATTACCTATTTTGAAAAGCGCGCGCAAAAAGCGCGCAAAAACGTAATATGTGAACGTAGCCTAAAGCTTTTTTGTCACATTTTTTGAGGATCTCTTTTTGCTGAATTTTGAGGATCCGGTTTTATGAGCAGCTGAAAAAAACACATTGCGTTATTGATGCTTTTTCTGAGAATGCATTTTTTTATGCATTGTGCACTATAGACTGAGAAGAAAGATATTTTAAAGAAAAAAAAAAGGTCCCTGATGTAATTTCCTTTCTTTTCTATTCCAGGGAATGGAGATAGGCATTGTTCACACACAATTTGCGTTTTTTTTAGCAGGAAAAAAAACACCTGCGTTTTTTTAAAAGTGCCAAAAAGTGTCCCTTGTGTGTCTGAAAGGATTTGACACTTTTTTGGACTTAGTCATTTTTTGGCCAAAAACGCAGGCAAAAATGCTAGCGTTAACGCAGGGTGCTTAACTGAGCTTTTTAAAAACGCTAGCGTTAACGCATGCGTTAACGCAGGTGCCTATAGGTGTCCTGCATTAATGCATGCGTTTCCCATAGGGCCCCATGTTAGAAAAACGCATGCGTTTTTGGGAAACCACCCCTGCGTTTTTTTCCAACACCCAAAAAAGGCTGCATGCAGCGTTTTTTGGACTGGGAGAAAAAAACGCAAATGGAGCTGAAAAACGCAGCTACACTCAATAGCACCCTGCGTTAACGCACCTGCGTTTTTGAAAAACTGCCGAAAAATGCAGAGAGTGGCAAAAATGCAGGTGAGTGTGAACATGGCCATAGAGTGGAGACCTATTTTTTTTTTGTTGTTAAAAAAAAAAAAAAAAACTAAAAAAAAAGTGGGCTACCACAGCATTTTCTATTTCCAGCTAAGAATAATCCAAGCAGCTACTGGCTGCTAAACCCTGCTGCTTGGTGTTACCTTCGCTGCCAATGGAAAATACAGGGGAGCGCTATTTTTTTTTGTATTTTTTTTTTTTTTTAAACATGGGTTTTGCTGTATTTTGTATTGCCAGCAAAAGTAATGTGACACTCCGCTGGTCAGGACCCCACGTAGGGGTACTGCACACATATAGGAGTGCATGGTATCCTTGTGACTAGGGAACTTGGATGTCACAAAAGGGACCCGCACAACACCCATTCACACACACCCTAGAGTAGGGGACTGTGCGTGGACCCACTGCAGGGAAAACCTAGACCCAGTCCCATGGGAGGAGTCTTAGGGTAAAAAGCTGTGTGGGTGGGAGGAGAAGGGAGACCCGAGAAGTCAGTCTGAGAGGATGGTAGGAGAGCTCTGTTGGGGAGTGAGGAATGAAGGACGGTGGAGAAGCCGATGTGACAGGAGGGAGATTCCTGGGGCACCAGGCATAGCGGTACGACCGAATCCAGACCTGGAATGATAACTGACCGGAGGGATCTGGTCCCGAGACAGAGGACAAGCTATGAGCACAGAGCGGGAGTCTAACCCTGAGCCATCAAACCAGAGGCCCTGAGCTTGGGCAGGAAGTCACGGCCAAAGACCGGCACATCCTTGAAAATGAATACGAACTAGTGTCAGGAGGACCTAAAGGGGAATCCTCCACTGAAGATCAGTGGGAGCTGGCTCGAGGTTCTGCGCACAGGAGGCGCTGCACGGGAGACAGGAGACAAAGAGCAGTGATGGACTGAAAAGGAGCGACAGGCACACCACCGAAGGTCCTGAGAAAAGCATCCCGATTCCCTGGTGTCTACCCAGGCCAGAAAGACTCGAAAGACTGTACCACTGTCTGCTTGAGCAACCTTGTAAACCTTGATATGTAATACCGCCTGTCCCACTGAGTAAAGACAGTGACTGCCGTGTGGATACGCCTCTGACAATTCCATACATCCCACTGCCGGATCCTTGCGCTGCCGACCAAGCATCACACGTACTATGCCTGTCAGCACGGTAACGCTCGCCCAGTGCATCCAATATTTACCCGACTATACCCACGACCCGGGGATGGCCGACAGGCATCCATGAAGTGATTTCAACGCCCGATCCGCATGTCCCTCAGCCCTGAAATGGGCGCTACCCAGAGCTCATGAGGATGGATCACAAGGATACCTTTTGGCCTCCATGCTTAGCGCGCAGCAGGGTCCATGGACCTCATAGAATGCAAACAGCACCTGTTCTTCAATGCCTTACGTGGAACTGGGTAACAATGGGAGTGGTGATACCTGCTTTGAATGGTTTCAGCAAGGCTAAGCCCTAGCGTTTCTAGGGTCTCATGCTGAAAATCGAGCCAGCAGCCTAGATTTGCCCATAAGAAACCCCGATAGTTTAGACACAAACACAATGAGAGTTCAGATAGTCAGGATATTAAAAAAAAAAACCCGTAAAATCATTCCTAAGATCAGGGTCAGTGCCACCACACAAACAGATCAGTTGACCTACCAACTGGTCAGATTACGAATCAGATGATCACATTATTGTGGCAGATTGATCAGCTGTCTCAGCTGCAGACCTGCTGCCGGTAAAGCGATCAGCTGATTCAGCTGGTTGACCGAGCACATCAGCTGATCTGTTGGCTGATCAGCTGACTGAATCAGCTGATCACTTTAATGGCAGCAGGTCCTTGCAGATGATCTCTGGATGGAACGCCTTCCCCTCATATCCTGGGACACTCGAGGATAGATAAGTATTTTATTTATTTATTGTTTTTTACCATTGTTCCCTTCGATTTCGCTTTAGCAGAGTATGTACAGGCAGCAAGGGTTTGCAGCCAGAAGCTGCCTATATGTACACTGCTGAAGTGAAATTACAGCCCCAACACACACAGACACACACATTTATCTCACACGGGAACAGGAACACAGGATTCCAAAATGGTGGAATTCCCTGTTCCTATTTTTCCTGCTCCTGTGTGACATCATATCCTGCTACTCCTCCGCTTTCGGCTTGAAAAAAGCTGGAATAGTGGATAGTGTGTAGAGCAATCCATTATTCCAGTGCTTTTTTTTATAATGGGGCCTACAGAGAAAACGCTCCTTAAAAAATGCCGAATAATTGACATGTTCATTTTTTTTACAAACTTGTTTTCTACCCCAAAAGAGAATCCGCAAAACACACTATGTTGAATGGCAAAAGTGGAAATCCATTCACTTTGCTGTTTAACACAGACGCAGATGCGTTTTAAGAGGAGAACAGAGCCGAAAAAAAATGCGACAAAAACGCAGCATGTGAACATAGCCTAAGGGCTGCTTTACACACACCAACTTCTGTGTCCAACTTCTGAATAGATCTCTGGTTGCAGTGAAATCATGGACACATTGTTCCATTTTGTGGCTGTGTACAAATGGAACAATGTGTCCATGATTTCACTGCAACCAGAGATCTGTTCAGAAGTTGGACACAGAAGGTGGTGTGTGTAAAGCGGCCCTTAGACAATAAAAATATGCCATCACACAGCCCCAGATCCCTAAAAATGAAAATGTTACTGGTCATGGAAAAAAGGGTGCAAAAGCACAATTCATTTTCTTTAAAAGCTTCTGAATTTTTTCACTACTTAGATAACAATAAAAGTATACATGTTTGGAATCAACAAGCTCATACCAAACCGAGGCATCATAGTGATATGTCAGTTTTACCATATAGTGAACATGGTGAATAAAAAACCCAAAAAACATACGGATAATTGCACTTTTTTGCAATTTTACCGCACTTGGAATTTCTTTCTTATTTTCCCGTACACTATATGGTAAAATAAATGATTTAATCTGAAAGTACATGACCTCTTATGTCTAAATTAATGGAAAAATAAAAAAGGTATGGCTCTTGGAAGAAGGGGAGGGAAAAATAAATACTGAAAAACGCCAGGGGGTGAAGGGGTTAAGCATCTTTGCCAATTACTGGTATGTTCCATGAAACTAGTATTAATTTTTTTACAAAATTAATGATATATAATTTATATAAACACTGCCATTCACTTTCATTGCAGGTAACTAATGAAAATGTATTTTCAGCTGTCACTATTTGTCACAATTATACTAGTGACATGTCATGCTCAGTCGTTGGATAAATGTGCAGGAGCATCTGGGATTCCAGGCACACCAGGGCAAAATGGTATTCCAGGAAGAGATGGCAGGGATGGAATGAAAGGAGATACAGGTGTACCTGGTAAGAAAAAGCCACTTTTTTTTTTCTCTTAAACCTTTTTAAAAACGTATGTGACATGCCCACTATGACCTTGGAGTACTCGGAACCGAGTCGGGAGTTCTTTGGGGAGGTCACGGGGTCGTGACCCAGCTCAGTGGCCCTGGTTGTGTCAATAAAAATGGGGGTATATATAAAGCTTAACCTGGCACTCTACTTAAAAAAGCAAGAGAGGGTTGATCCTTTTGGTGTTTTTTATTTGTGGAGTTTGTGAAAGTTCATCAATCATCAAACGTTTCGGCTCATGCAAGAGCCTTCATCAAGTGATTCTTGTATGCAGTAGTGGGAGTGTTACTCCACTTTTTAGCTCAGTTAGATGGGTGTATGTTGCCCATGGAGGCCTCTGTTTAATAGGGAATGCAGTCCGAGATCCAACTTAGTGGATACACAGACGTGGTCTGGCTGAGCGTATGGGGGTCCATACATCAAGGTCCATCACATGGTTAGCAGAAAGGCAGTTTATGGCTCCTGTCCTTGTGTTGAAGTTTTGTGCATCATGCAGTCATGCTAGAGGGCTGATGGCAGGAGCCCTCTAGCATGACTGCATGATGCACAAAACTTCAACACAAGGACAGGAGCCATAAACTGCCTTTCTGCTAACCATGTGATGGACCTTGATGTATGGACCCCCATACGCTCAGCCAGACCACGTCTGTGTATCCACTAAGTTGGATCTCGGACTGCATTCCCTATTAAACAGAGGCCTCCATGGGCAACATACACCCATCTAACTGAGCTAAAAAGTGGAGTAACACTCCCACTACTGCATACAAGAATCACTTGATGAAGGCTCTTGCATGAGCCGAAACGTTTGATGATTGATGAACTTTCACAAACTCCACAAATAAAAAACACCAAAAGGATCAACCCTCTCTTGCTTTTTTAAGTAGAGTGCCAGGTTAAGCTTTATATATAGTTATTCCTTCTTCCCTGGGCACCTACGCTAGCGGTTTGAGCCAGACTTGTCCTATATATAATAAAAATGGGGGGACAGTTTATGGGAAATTAATTTGTGATGCCACCTGTGGGTTTCCGCAATGGAGATGGATAGCCAATGCTGCAACCAGAGCCTGGTAATGCAGCTGAGGTGTCATGATAGCAACATGAGAAATAACTTGGAGGACACAGCTGGATGCAGTCTTTAGGTTTTACTTACTGTTCGTGTCGAGCCCACTGGGACGAGGGTACTCGGTACCGGACCGAGTCTTTACTGGGGAAGTCACGGGTGGTCCTGGTCCGGACCGTGTCCCGGGTCCTGGCAATTAAAGGGGGATATTTACAGGGGATTGTCACTCGTGACGCCACCCACTTGATGCGGCCAGTGATGGGGGCCGCCGCTGCTGCAGAACCTCCGGGGGTGATGTTATGGCAGCGGAGATGGTGTAGTTCCAGTGGGAAGAACCGTATCCCCCGAGGCAGTAAGGGTTAAGTCTATGGTGAAATTGTAGAACACTTACTTGCAGATGCTGCAGGGATCTCTCCTCAGCATTGGGGCTGACAGGCTGGATCCTGTATGGAGAGAATAGCTTTCACACAGAGACTCAAGGGAATCAGTTCCAGGGTTTTCCAAAGCTTTGCTCCAAGCTCTTTCAGTTACTTTACAAGTCATTTGCAGTTCTTACAAGTTACAGTACACGAGCACATTCTCCCTCTCCGGGTTCCCTTTGCTCTGCAGCCAGGCCTCTCTCTGTGACCCCTCACACAGTTTGCAGTGTCCTTTCTGGGCTATTACAATCTCCGTCTCCACGGGTGTGTGTGAAACGCTGGACAGTATGGCGGTGACTCGGGCCCCTGTGGATCCTTAGTTTGTCACTGAGCTGCCTGTCCTTTAGGGTAGGGATCTCAATCTGAAACTCAGACCCCTCGTCGTGTTGTTTGGGGATGCCGGGTAAACTACGGTCCCCTCTAGAGCCGACACTCTACTTCAGCCAAGCCTCCAGCAGTCCTCAAGCCTGAGGCTCTACCAGGCTCCTTCTCTCTGTTCCGCTCCCACCAGCAACGGAGCTGCTCCCCTCTCACCTCGGTAGTAGTCGGTGGTGGTATCAGGGGCTGCAGCAACGCCAGGGATCCCTCCGGCAGAGCTCCAAGTGGGTCGGCTTCCTTCCGGGCAGTACACGGTGCAGCTTGTGGGGTAGTCACATCCACCAGAATTGCGGTGCGGCACTCGGCTTCACTCTCAGCACGCTCACGTGGCACTCCAACCCAGCCGGGTTGCATTGACTGAGTTTCATAGCTTCGGCGGTGGTCTATATCAATTTGGATCCGGGTCCGATGCTCCTCCTGGGCCCGTGTCATCTGCTGGGGTAGCAGCCGCAGCACACCCCGCCGGGTGTCTCAGACGTGGGGACGTTCATCGCCGCCTTCAGCCATCTCAGCACGATCACAAGAGTTCTTTCCCTGGCCGGGTTCCTCCACTGGGCCCTCCGGGATCGCACGTGGTCTCTCGTGCGCAGCGCTCTCTTCGGCGTCCTCCGCTTCCGTCCGCATGTACTGGAATGGCGACTGCTTCTCTTCCGGTTCTTCACTCCGCCCCCTCCTGATGACGATTTCCTTCTTCTTTCCCGCTGGCTGGTTAGGAGGAGGGTCCAGGGGCGGAGGCTCTTCCTTCAGAGTGACGGCTGGCTCTCCCGGAGTTAAGGGGAGCCAGGGCGGGTCCTTCTTTTCGCGCCTTGGGCCGGGCCGGCCCACGATGAGAGTTTCAGGAACGCCTCCTCTGCACATAGCGTTAGTCTCCCCTGGCCGCCATTAAGGTCAGATTTTGGCGGGAAAAGTCCAGAACACTTTCTTTAGGCGCACGGGGTCCAATTCTTTTGGACCAGGTAGATCCTGTTCGTGACGCCAGGTTGTCGAGCCCACTGGGACGAGGGTACTCGGTACCGGACCGAGTCTTTACTGGGGAAGTCACGGGTGGTCCTGGTCCGGACCGTGTCCCGGGCCCTGGCAATTAAAGGGGGATATTTACAGGGGATTGTCACTCGTGACGCCACCCACTTGATGCGGCCAGTGATGGGGGCCGCCGCTGCTGCAGAACCTCCGGGGGTGATGTTATGGCAGCGGAGATGGTGTAGTTCCAGTGGGAAGAACCGTATCCCCCGAGGCAGTAAGGGTTAAGTCTATGGTGAAGTTGTAGCACACTTACTTGCAGATGCTGCAGGGATCTCTCCTCAGCATTGGGGCTGACAAGCTGGATCCTGTATGGAGAGAATAGCTTTCACACAGAGACTCAAGGGAATCAGTTCCAGGGTTTTCCAAAGCTTTGCTCCAAGCTCTTTCAGTTACTTTACAAGTCATTTGCAGTTCTTACAAGTTACAGTACACGAGCACATTCTCCCTCTCTGGGTTCCCTTTGCTCTGCAGCCAGGCCTCTCTCTGTGACCCCTCACACAGTTTGCAGTGTCCTTTCTGGGCTATTACAATCTCCGTCTCCACGGGTGTGTGTGAAACGCTGGACAGTATGGCGGTGACTCGGGCCCCTGTGGATCCTTAGTTTGTCACTGAGCTGCCTGTCCTTTAGGGTAGGGATCTCAATCTGAAACTCAGACCCCTCGTCGTGTTGTTTGGGGATGCCGGGTAAACTACGGTCCCCTCTAGAGCCGACACTCTACTTCAGCCCAGCCTCCAGCAGTCCTCAAGCCTGAGGCTCTACCAGGCTCCTTCTCTCTGTTCCTCTCTGTATATAGGAGGGCTACTCCGCCTGCAGTCAGTTGCTTTAGCTGTAGTTCTAGGGCCCCGGGTTACACTGTCCCTCTCGGCTCTCTCACACTCCTGGGGATCTGACTCTGGTTGGCCTCTCTCTCTCCTCTGGCTCACACTGGCTCAGTACAAATTCTGCGCTCTGTCTGTCTTCACTCTTCCAGGCAGTGTGGCTCTCTCCTGCTCAGCTTCAGCTCAACCTGCTGCTGTTCTCTGGCCTGCTCCTCAGCTTCTCTGCTGCTCTTTGGTCTTTACAGCTCAGCATACTACGGCCTACTGAACACTTTCACTCCTCCCCCTTCCTATATACTGTCAAGTCACCTGACTACGTGTTTTGCCCAACCCACTCCTCTGATCCACCACCCCTCAATCTCATAGAGTTCTAATCTCAGGGCTGGATGTTACCTCTTCTTACACGTGGGTATGTGGGCTGTGAGGGTGTTGTTGTGCAACAAGTGTCCTACCTGCCTGGCTGCAGTTCCCTTTTGTGGCCTCCTGAACGCAGGGGCGCCACACTCTCCCGGAGTTAACTAGCGCGTCCTCGCGCTGCCCGTCATGGATCCCCCTGAAAACATTTTTATTTTTAAAACAACAATAACATTAACAGTAAGTATTCTTGGTTTCTTCCCGTCCGGGAGGCACGAGTCTTCAAACGTTGCATTAAGTTAACTATATACATTGGCTCATGGGTGCATCGGCTTAGGAGGCCTGGAATCTCGCTACACCACCCCCAGGCACTTGCGTTCCCTAACTTAATGTACATGGGGGTTAATCCAGTTCCTCCACCCTTCTAGACCTTTGCCGGGTCTACAGCTACAAGCATTTACTTTCTTTAAAACACACATTATAAACTCTACTTTGTAGCAAAAGTATAAAAATTCTCTTTTAAAAGTGCAAAAAGTTTCAAAAAGTTTCAAAGTTCAAAGTTCACGATTCAATAATGCAAAGTCTCATGCACTACATCGCATGTGCAGCTGGTCTTAAAACCAAAGGGGAGCACACTAAGGTACTCAACTATATACAGTTCAAAGTTTGTACCAAGTCATTGTTCGTGGCATCAAATGTTCAGATAAAACATATAAGACAGACAGGGGAATGCTAGCATTCATTCAGGTAAGGGATGGGAGCACTAAGAAACAATGCACATTCACACTTACAGTTTCTTCTGTTCTTGATGCAAGACTCGTGTTCATTCTTTCGCCTGCTGTTTCCATGGTAACATCTGCGAGGGTCTTCTTCTGGGATACACCTCCAGGTTCTGTAGGGCAGCTATCAACAAGTAGCTTTCTGGGGTCTGGGTAATGGCATCTTTCTTTAGTGGGGAACAGTCTCTAGGATGGTGACAGGATCCGTGTTTACTGCCACGTCCGCGTAGCTCTTTGTTTCAGGTTCATCGCTGGATTCAAGGTACTCTAGTGCGGGCATGTCATCTACTTCTTCAGGATCTAAGCAGAGTCTTTTTACTTTAATGCCATACGGGCCACGCTCACCTTGGACAACATGATATGACACCCATTCACCGATCTCGACTTGTCTATCAGGATGGTCTGGTGGGAGTTGCTCTTCTACTTCCCTTCTGTTGATGAAGATATCTTGCCTAGTGCCAGGTTCTTGGGCGAAAGCAAAACCTCGTTCTTCTACGATTTTAACTATCTGGCCCTCATGCCGCGGGGACTTTTGTATTTCCTTATCTTGGCGGGCCACATTCTTGGCCTCTTTAGCACGGGCTACCATCACCTGCTTCTGCACCTGCCGCTCCATCTCCTCTTCCTCCCACTTTCTCACGCACCTGCGGATATACTCTTCCCGCGTAATTAACTCTGCGGGGCCTACTTCGCCACCGGGATCTCCGAGGAAGCCCATCATATCATCACAGTTGCTGTCCCGCTCCCACCAGCAACGGAGCTGCTCCCCTCTCACCTCGGTAGTAGTCGGTGGTGGTATCAGGGGCTGCAGCAACGCCAGGGATCCCTCCGGCAGAGCTCCAAGTGGGTCGGCTTCCTTCCGGGCAGTACACGGTGCAGCTTGTGGGGTAGTCACATCCACCAGAATTGCGGTGCGGCACTCGGCTTCACTCTCAGCACGCTCACGTGGCACTCCAACCCAGCCGGGTTGCATTGACTGAGTTTCATAGCTTCGGCGGTGGTCTATATCAATTTGGATCCGGGTCCGATGCTCCTCCTGGGCCCGTGTCATCTGCTGGGGTAGCAGCCGCAGCACACCCCGCCGGGTGTCTCAGACGTGGGGACGTTCATCGCCGCCTTCAGCCATCTCAGCACGATCACAAGAGTTCTTTCCCTGGCCGGGTTCCTCCACTGGGCCCTCCGGGATCGCACGTGGTCTCTCGTGCGCAGCGCTCTCTTCGGCGTCCTCCGCTTCCGTCCGCATGTACTGGAATGGCGACTGCTTCTCTTCCGGTTCTTCACTCCGCCCCCTCCTGATGACGATTTCCTTCTTCTTTCCCGCTGGCTGGTTAGGAGGAGGGTCCAGGGGCGGAGGCTCTTCCTTCAGAGTGACGGCTGGCTCTCCCGGAGTTAAGGGGAGCCAGGGCGGGTCCTTCTTTTCGCGCCTTGGGCCGGGCCGGCCCACGATGAGAGTTTCAGGAACGCCTCCTCTGCACATAGCGTTAGTCTCCCCTGGCCGCCATTAAGGTCAGATTTTGGCGGGAAAAGTCCAGAACACTTTCTTTAGGCGCACGGGGTCCAATTCTTTTGGACCAGGTAGATCCTGTTCGTGACGCCAGGTTGTCGAGCCCACTGGGACGAGGGTACTCGGTACCGGACCGAGTCTTTACTGGGGAAGTCACGGGTGGTCCTGGTCCGGACCGTGTCCCGGGCCCTGGCAATTAAAGGGGGATATTTACAGGGGATTGTCACTCGTGACGCCACCCACTTGATGCGGCCAGTGATGGGGGCCGCCGCTGCTGCAGAACCTCCGGGGGTGATGTTATGGCAGCGGAGATGGTGTAGTTCCAGTGGGAAGAACCGTATCCCCCGGGGCAGTAAGGGTTAAGTCTATGGTGAAGTTGTAGCACACTTACTTGCAGATGCTGCAGGGATCTCTCCTCAGCATTGGGGCTGACAAGCTGGATCCTGTATGGAGAGAATAGCTTTCACACAGAGACTCAAGGGAATCAGTTCAGGGTTTTCCAAAGCTTTGCTCCAAGTCTTTCAGTTACTTTACAAGTCATTTGCAGTTCTTACAAGTTACAGTACACGGGCACATTCTCCCTCTCCGGGTTCCCTTTGCTCTGCAGCCAGGCCTCTCTCTGTGACCCCTCACACAGTCTGCAGTGTCCTTTCGGGCTATTACAATCTCCGTCTCCACGGGTGTGTGTGAAACGCTGGACAGTATGGCGGTGACTCGGGCCCCTGTGGATCCTTAGTTTGTCACTGAGCTGCCTGTCCTTTAGGGTAGGGATCTCAATCTGAAAACTCAGACCCCTCGTCGTGTTGTTTGGGGATGCCGGGTAAACTACAGGTCCCCTCTAGAGCCGACACTCTACTTCAGCCCAGCCTCCAGCAGTCCTCAAGCCTGAGGCTCTACCAGGCTCCTTCTCTCTGTTCCTCTCTGTATATAGGAGGGATACTCCGCCTGCAGTCAGTTGCTTTAGCTGTAGTTCTAGGGCCCCGGGTTACACTGTCCCTCTCGGCTCTCTCACACTCCTGGGGATCTGACTCTGGTATGGCCTCTCTCTCTCCTCTGGCTCACACTGGCTCAGTACAGATTCTGCGCTCGTCTGTCTTCACTCTTCCAGGCAGTGTGGCTCTCTCCTGCTCAGCTTCAGCTCAACCTGCTGCTGTTCTCTGGCCTGCTCCTCAGCTTCTCTGCTGCTCTTTGGTCTTTACAGCTCAGCATACTACGGCCTACTGAACACCTTCACTCCTCCCCCTTCCTATATACTGTCAAGTCACCTGACTACGTGTTTTGCCCAACCCACTCCTCTGATCCACCACCCCTGAATCTCATAGAGTTCTAATCTCAGGGCTGGATGTTACCTCCTCTTACACGTGGGTATGTGGGCTGTGAGGGTGCTGTTGTGCAACAAGTGTCCTACCTGCCTGGCTGCAGTTCCCTTTTATGGCCTCCTGGAAGGGCTCCAGCCAACTCTCGGGTAATTTGGTGATACTTTAGCCATTCCCCCTTCTTAGGTTCCTTTCTCAGGTCGACTCTCTGCGCTGGCTCCCACACTCCTGCCCCGCGTCTCACACTCAGTGTCCCGATCCAGGAGTCCTGACGAGTGATGTCTTCCTAGTCCCCTTGACCATCTGCGGCTACCTTTCTGGAGAATATGTGTGGAGTTGGACTGCATCACATCAAGATACCTTGGTCTCCCAGTTTGCTAGTAAGTCCTTCAGTCACTACACTAGTCTAGGGATAGTTCCCCTTTGTGGTACAAGGTCCGTTAACGGACTGTCCCAATCATTGTAGATATGGGTGCCACAAGTGGATCGCTCACTTCCCGTGCCTCTGGGGCCCCTTCTGTCCCTCTGGAACCTCTCACTGGCTCCTCTGTCAGTCTGTTCCCTTTCTCTGACCTGGGACGAGCTCCACCGACTCCAGTCCCCAGACCTTGTGTCACACAAGTCTACTCATGGCCGTGTCATCTCTTCCTCTCTCCTCTCTGATGTTGTCTTCATTCTGCTATCTCTACTTCCTGGTGCTCCTCAATTCTACTTCTTCCACCCACACCCTCTACCCGTTTCCCCTCTTCCAGTCTGGGATGGGGCCCTCCCTAAACAGGGTCTGCCCGTATCCCGGATCCTGGGTTGTTTCGTGTTGGATGAGGGTGTTTGGATGCCGGACAGTATCCCCTCCTTACCCAAGAGTGGCGCACCACACCTCTGGCTGAGGTGCAGCACCTCTGTGGTGACTGGACCCTAAGGGGCGCCAAATATGCACTATGGTTTAGCTGTATTAAGGTACTTACCGATGGCAGTCTTTCCTGATTTTAGCACCACCTGGTCCTCTTCTGAGTCATGTGACTTCAACTCCAACTTTCTAGATTACACATGTTTTTATCTGATGGGACAGAAGTTACTTTTACTATGTAAGCTATGCAGCCTCAGTAGCAGTAGCAGCCCAAGGCTCCACATGTAAAGATGAGCAAATAAATTTGAATAGAATTACTCATATTTTTCAAAAATCTACATTTGCTAAAATGTAGATTTTTGTATTTCGCTTCCACATGGGTTCAGCAAGTTGGCGGCTTTTGAATACTAATGCTGTGTAAACATGATGAGTAAATACAGCGCTTTGGACACAGCATCTTACCACTGCATCCATAATGCTGCACTGTACAGAAGCAGCATAGTGGATGGGATTTGTAGAAATCTCATCCTTACTTTGCTGCTTCCTACCACAGCATTTTGACAGCTGCAGTGTTAGTTGCTGGCATTCCGCTCCTCTGCAGCATGTTCATTCCACGCTGCAGAGTTGGACGTGGCCGCCATCAGCTGCACAAATGGAAAAGAAAAAACAACAACAGCTTGTAGTGCGCCTATACACATGGGGCTGTTAGCGGGCGGTTCTTTTGCGTTTAAACTCACCTGGTCTGGTTATAAACCACAGCCCGTAGATAAGCTTATTAATTTGAAGCAGCAGAATCCTCCGGTTCCGTCCTCGTGCTTCCTACGAGGTCTTCTCCGGGGAAACACTAGTGCCGGGCGGCGTCACGTGTCTAGTAAAGGGGCCGATCCAGCTGGCGTCTTTTCAGGTCCTCTCCCTCCTCTGCAGCTCACTCCACCACTCTCCCCATAGGGAGTCAGAATGATACAAAAAGATGGAAGCGTGATGTATGTTTGGGCGCTGAGGTAAGGAAGATCTCTGATGCTGGCTTCTTTTCCGGACTTTATTAAAATAATTGCAGTTATAATTATTCAAGCTTAAGGCTCTCAAAACCCACGATGCATTTCGACGTGCACACACGTCTTTCTCAAGTGACACTCAAGTGTCACTTGATAAAGACGTGTGCGCACGTCGAAATGCATCGTGGGTTTTGAGAGCCTTAAGCTTGAATAATTATAACTGCAATTATTTTAATAAAGTCCGGAAAAGAAGCCAGCATCAGAGATCTTCCTTACCTCAGCGCCCAAACATACATCACGCTTCCATCTTTTTGTATCAGCTGCACAAAGGGAGAAGCTGCCCTGCACCCACCACAGATGGTGAGTAAAGGGCATCTGCGGTCTTCCTGCGGGCACACGCGGTTTCCCTCAGGTCTGGAGCTATGCGACCAAGATGCAGTGTCTCCGGACCATGAGCACACAGCCTAACAGGCCATCCAAATGTTAAACAGGGTGGGCCATTTATATGGATGCACCTAAATAAAATAGGAATAGTTTGTGATATCAACTTCCTGTTTGTGGCACATTAGTATATGGGAGGGGAAAAACTTTTTCACATGGGTGGTCACCATGGCAGCCATTTTGAACTTGGCCATTTTGGATCCAACTTTATTTTTTTCAATGGGAAGAGGGTCAGGTGACACATCAAACTTATTGAGAATTTCATAAGAAAAATAATGGGATGCTTGGTTTTAAAATAACGTTATTCTTTCATGAGTTATTTACAAGTTTATGGTCACTTATAAAATGTGTTCAAAGTGCTGCCCATTGTGTTGGATTGTCAATGCAACCCTCTTCTCCCACTCTTGACACACTGATAGCAACACCCCAGAAGAAATGCTAGCACAGGCTTCCAGTATCCGTTGTTTCAGATGCTGCACATCTCGTGTCTTCACAGAATAGACAATTGCCTTCTGATGAGTGATGAGGCAAACTTTTTTGTGAATGGTGAAGTTAACAAACAAAACCACCGCTATTGGTCTGACACTAACCCACAGAGCATAGATCCCTCCAAGACTGTTGGAACACGAAAATTGATGGTATGGTTTGGTGTATGGGGTACAAAGATAGTGGGGCCATTCTTCATCAATGGAAACCTCAATGCCACTGGATATCGGAATCATGTAGCAATTTCAGATATCCAGTGGCATTGAGGTTTCCATTGATGAAGAATGGCCCCATTTTATAAGTGGTTATAAACGTGAAAATAAATCATGAAACAATAAAGTTATGTTAAAATGAAGCCCACCATTGTTTTTCTTATGAAATTGTCAATACGTTTGATTAGTCACATGACCCTCTTCCCATTGAAAAAAATAAAGTTGGATCCAAAATGGCTGACTTCAAAATAGCCGCCATGGTCACCACCCATCTGGAAAAGTTTCCCCCCTTCCATTTACTAATTTGCCACAAACAGGAAGTTGATATCACCAACCATTCCCATTTTATTTAGGTGCATCCATATGAATGGTCCACCCTGTAAAATAAAAACTATATTTATAGTCACCTCATTACTTACTATTCCAGCCATTCTGCTCTTCACTGCCACCCATCCAGTCCTTAACGCATATTCAGATCACAGTCAACCACTTGGAAAACCCTTGGCCTCTAAGGCTATTTCTTGGCTTCCAGGCTTCATAGGCCCAGGAGGACTCTGATCATGCACCCGCATGGGTTGTAGTCCATGTCAAGATATCATGTGAACAGGCAAATTAAAATTTTGTCTGAACTTCCCTTCTCTACAGTGTAAAATCAGAAGTCATTACAAGCTTTAAGGTGAACCTGTCAGCACATTTTGCTATGTATGCTGAGGACAGCAGGATGTAAGAATGTGCGCAATGTGCATATTTTTTGTGCTGTGTTTGTGCTGCTTTTTTTTAGACACAAAAACGCAGCTATTTAAAAAATGCAACAATGCATTTCTCGTTCTTTTTTGCTGCGTTTTTGTAAGTGCTGCATTTTCCAGCTCATTAGATTGATTGGCAATTGGAAGATGCAGCCCAAAAAAGCACAAAATATTTGCTGGGACTAAAAAACATACAGGTGACTTGAAGCAGCATTCAAAAATGCACATAGTGGGCACAGTTTTTGGAAAATCACATTGACTTTCACTACACAACTGTGGGTGCTGGGTTTTTGGTATAACAAACTCAGCAAAAAACGCATAGTGGGCACATAGCCTTAAAAAACAAAACACAACTGTGGTTCACTTATCTGTGTGTGAGCTATTGTTTTCTTAATCTATAGGAATTATTACTCTGTGATTAGTATTAGAGGACTTCTAGTCCCAGCTCCACTGTCAGATATACCCCCTGATTTGATAGACACGTCTACTAGAAAAAAGCAGCATCAAAAAAAGAAACCCAGGGTGCAGTTGGGCCCATAGGGGCGCCATTCATCTAGTGGTGCAGAAGCATCGTACTGTGCGGCCCAATGCTCAGGCAGCGGAGCGGTTGGGTAGCTTTCAGACACTCTGCATCACATGTATCAGTGTGAATGGTGCTATATGCAGGCCGAGTGTATGCATGGCAGGTCGCCTCCCACATCTTGCTGGTAGAGGTGATTTATCAGCCTGCAGCTGGGCTTGCTTCACATTTGGGCTCTGACTGCGTCCTGTAAGTGCACTTGGTTTCTGTTTTTGGCATGGATGGTAAGGTTTTTTGATGCTGTTTTTTTTCTAGTAGCTTTTGTACAGTTTTGTTAGGACTGATGAGCATGGGATTCCGTGACGTGGATCATCAGCTTAAATGTCTTGGGCCAATACATAAATAAAAAACCTTTATAAATGGGATTTTGGTTTATCATATAAAAAACTTTTGCACTTTTTTATCCATCCAGGGTGCAGTTGGGCCCATAGGGGCGCCATTCATCTAGTGGTGCAGAAGCATCGTACTGTGCGGCCCAATGCTCAGGCAGCGGAGCGGTTGGGTAGCTTTCAGACACTCTGCATCACATGTATCATTGTGAATAGTGCTATATGCAGGCCCAGTGTATGCATGGCAGGTCGCCTCCCACATCTTGCTGGTAGAGGTGATTTATCAGCCTGCAGCTTGCTTCACATTTGGGCTCTGACTGCATCCTGTAAGTGCACTTGGTTTCTGTTTTTGGCATGGATGGTAAGGTTCTTTGATAGACATGTCACATCCAATGGGCAATTTCTACTGAGAGCCTGATGTGGACAGCGGCACTTCCTCAGCTCAGCTGTGTCCCTGAAAATAAATTCTTTGATTGTGTAGAAGTGGCTAAAGTCAGTATTCTATGTGATACCCCATTTGATTCAGAATCTCTTTGCCTATATTATATTGCAGTCACACACAGTCTAGTGGGGACATCTTGTGGAAGGTTTATGAATTGTTTTCATTTAGATTTTGATATAATCACTTTCTCTACCTTATTATTAAATAAAACTGTGGTTACAATTTAAATATTAAATCATACTGTTGTTTCACAGGATTTTGTATTGGTGCTGTACTTGCATAGCTACTTTATTCCTGTAAACCTATCACTATCTGTCCCTGCACCTTCCTACTACATCCCTAAGCATCCCTGTCTCACCAAAATGTGAAGTACCATAGTTGAAAAAAAACACTTTTTATAACTTACATTTTTTCCCCATCGTCTAGAAGTGTATTGTTGGGTAGTAATTGGATGTATTCACTGGCTTCAGAATATGCTCTGGAGCCGGCCAGTATACCCAATACACCCCTACACTGCGCAGAATTCGAAAATCATGCATGGTCGCGCATCATACCAGGAAGGAGGCCCATGAGTTGTAAACACTGGGAGCGTGCAAGGGAATTAGGTTATCACGCCCACCAGGGCATTATAACAGCGAAGTGAGGGGAGACATAGAATCTTAGAGAATGCACACACGACAAGACAAAGGGGCAAAAATGTAAGTTTTAATAAGCATTTTTTCAACCATTATACTACACATTTAGACCAGACAGGGATGATTAGGAATGTTCTAGAAAGCTACAGGGACAAGTAGTGTTAGGTTTAAGGGCATAAAATAGCTGACAGGTTCCCTTTAATGTCTATGCAAGTAGGTCCATATACATATATAAGTGTGTCTTCCATAATATGTATGATTTTATCGATGGATTAATAAATGAAATATTTTAATTTGATACACTGTTTTAATTATATTATATTTTCATTAAAAAAAATTACAATTCCTCGTCTTTTATAACATACTAGTGCATCTCAATGACCTAGAATATCATCAAAAAGTTAATTTATTTCAGTAATTCCATACATAAAGTGAAACACATATATTATATGGAGTCATCACAAACAGAGTGATCTATTTCAAGTGTTTATTTCTGTTAATGTTGGCCCAGACTTCACCTCTCTGCTGTCCAGAATCCCGGAGTGTCTATCAGCCATATCCTCCTTCTTCTCCTCTCACTTCCTAAAACTCAATGTAGACAAAACCAAACTCATTATCTTTCCTCCATCTCACACACCTTCCTTATCAGATATATCTATCACAATAAATAATCCCTGATGAAGGTGCTAGGAGGGCACTGAAACGCGTCGGAATAAAGAAGGATTTGACTGAACAACTTATGCTCGTGCTTTTATTGGAGTGAGTGATCCTGGCAGCGCGGACTATAGTACACCTTTCTTCCCCAAGCATCTTGTTACAGCTCCACGTGAGTGTGGCCGGTGGAAGTCCAGCAGCAGCCATCAGGATATTATCAATAAGCCTTAAAACCAGTTGTGGGTCTCACAACTGGATCAGGTGAGTGGATTCGATTTTCCACCAATGCTCAAACCAGTGTCTAAGTGATAAGGGCACTATTGCGCCTCTTGTCCCCCCTCCCTCTCTTTTTTGCTACAATAAATAATATCACACTTTGCCCTCTCCTGAAGTGCCTGAAGCTGCCTCGGAATAACCCTTGACCCTGCCCTGTCCTTCAAACTGCACAGCCAAGCCCTTGCCACCTCCTGCCACCTCCAACTAAAAAATATTTCCAGAATACGTCCCTTCCTCAATCATCAATCTACTAAACTGCTAGTGCATGCCCTCATCATCTCCCGTATCACCTACTGTAACCTCCTCCTCTGTGGCCTCCCTGCTAACACTCTCACACCTCCCAATCTGTCCTTAATGCTTGCAATTCCACCACTTCTCCCCTCTGCAAATCCCTCCACTGGCTCCCAATTCACCAACGTATCCAATTCAAACTACTAACACTGACTTACAAAGCGGTCCACAATCTGTCACCCCGTATATCTCAGAACTAATCTCCCGATATCATCCAACTCGTAATCTTTGATCCTCCCAAGACCTCCTGCTTTCCTCCACATGTGTACATTCCTCATCTAACCGCCTGCAAGACTTCGTGTGAGCATCCCCTATTCTCTTGAATTCTGCACCCCAAAATGTCCGACTGTCTTCCACACTCGGAACCCAAGAGGAACCTGAAAACCCATCTCTTCAAAACAGCCTACAGCCTGCAAGACCACAGTGCCACCTCACCACCACTGGACTAGGTGCTCCACCACCACTGGACCTGGCGCTCCACCATCACTGGACCCAGCGCTCCACCACCATCCAGAGCAGACCCAACCTACTGTCTCTCTCCCCACTACCCTGTAGAATGTAAACCCGCAAGGGCAGGGTCCTCTCTCCCCTCTGTACCTGTCTGTCACTGTTACTTTGTTTATTGTATTTTTAACTTGTTTGTACGTAAAACATGTACAGCATCATGGAATCAATAGTGCTCTATAAATAAATAATAATAATAATGATTATGGCATATAGCTAATAAAAATCCAAAAGTCATTATTTCAGAAAATTAAAGTAGGGAAGATGAAAGGTTAAAAACCGTGCTGCCATATTCCACAAGATTTCAAAGAGTGAATGTAATATTGATATATTAGTCAATGTTTTTCAAGGGTCCCAGAGACACCGTGAAACATGGTAATATGACATTGATTTTAGATGATATTCTAATTCATTGAGATGCACTAGTATATGACAATGTTCTTATATCTCAGAGAAGACATTAGATGTTATAACATTGAATAAAACAGACATATTGAACAACATTCCAGTAACTATCAAATTCAGAGTAAAGCCACACTTACATCAAACTTATGCAAGTGCAATGCGAGATAATCTCGCATTGCACTCAGATCGACATTAATCAATAAGGGAACACAAGACCTACGAGTTTTTCCTTGCTTCTATATGGAGTTAGGAAAAAATTGCAGCATGCCAAGATTGTATGCGAGTTTTGAATCACCTGCACATGTAAAATCTATGGGTTCAAATTAAATATTGCATTGCACTGACACACATGCGAGTGAGGTGAGATAAACACAGAGACTGGCAATCAAGGAGATTAATCTCTCCCTCTCCTCTGCAGCTGTGATCCGATCACAGTTGCATGACACTCATTACATACTCGCAATAGAGCCTGAGCCGAGGGTCATTAGCATAAAGCATCTGATGTTCTCAGATGCCTTATGCTAGTGTGCCTCTACCCTCACAATGTTTGTTTCATTGCTGTTCAAAAAGAAATTAAAAAATATATTTTCTCCTACAGGACCAATGGGTCCACCAGGTGGAAACACAGGACCACCAGGAAGAGATGGACTTACAGGAGCACCAGGAGCACCAGGTGTACAAGGGATACAAGGCATGAAGGGTGACACTGGAGCCCCAGGTAAAATATTATGTGAACCTTGTACTTCAATTTCTTTTATTCTATATAACTTTGAAACACCATATTTAACCTATTAATAACCTCTGTCCTAGGTCACTTTCCCCCCTTTGATACGAGCTCACGCTCTGAGCTCGCATTATTCCCTGCACATGCTGGCTGATCTGATAAGCCAACATCTGCAGCTAACAGGTGCAGGTGGATCAGAGATCAACCCAATCCTTTTAACCCCCTAGATTTAACATGGCATCGCGCTATTCCCCATGACGCGATCATGGAGGAGCCAATGTGTTTCCATGGCAACGAGGGACCAGAGGATGACCCATTATGCTGTCATGACTCATTTCCTGTGAACACTACCTGAGCGGCGGCGTTCACTTGAGATGATAATTTCTGCAGTACAGAGCTGTGCTGATGCACCCGCCTATACAGCAGAAGTGAAAGTAACATTTTTTCAAAATATGAAAAAATTTAATAAAAACAAGTTCAGATCACCCCCTTGTAAATAAAACCATAAAAAAAAAAAAAAATATATATATATATATATATAAATTATATATATATTTGGTATCATCGGAGTCAGAAATGCCAGATCTATCAAAAAATAAATAAATTAATCTAACCAGTAAACTCCAAAGTCAAGGTTTTTCTTTGGTCACCACGACTTGCAATAAAACACAATAACAGGCTATCAAAACATCAAACCTACCCAAAAATTATAAACTAAAAACATCAGCTCAGGATATAAAATATAAGGTGTCACACAGATCCCAAAAAATGAGAATGGGTCTTGGAAAACTTCTTTTTTTTTTTACATACCGTATATATACTCGTGTATAAGCCGACCCGTGTATAAGCCGACCCCCCTACTTTTGCCCCAAAAATCTGGAAAAACCTATTGACTCGTGTATAAACCGAGGGTGGACCCCAGCACAGGTATACAGCCCCCAGCAGTGTGGTATACAGGCCCCCCCCAGTGGTATACAGGCCTCCCCAGTGGTAGTATACAGCAGCCCCAGTGGTAGTATACAGCAGCCCCAGCAGCCCCAGTGGTAGTATATAGCATCCGCAGCAGCCCCAGTGGTAGTATATAGCATCCCCAGCAGCCCCCAGTGGTAGTATATAGCATCCCCAGCAGCCCCAGTGGTAGTATACAGCAGCCCCAGTGGTAGTAATATAGCATCCCCAGCAGCCCCAGTGGTAGTATATAGCAGCCCCAGCAGCCCCAGTGGTAGTATACAGCAGCCCCAGTGGTAGTATACAGCAGCCCCAGCAGCCCCAGTGGTAGTATATAGCAGCCCCAGCAGCCCCAGTGGTAGTATAAAGCAGCCCTAGCAGCCCCAGTGGTAATATAGAGCAGCCCCAGTGGTAGTATATAGCATCCCCAGCAGCCCCAGTGGTAGTATATAGCAGCCCAGCAGCCCCAGTGGTAGTATACAGCAGCCCCAGTGGTAGTATACAGCAGCCCCAGCAGCCCCAGTGGTAGTATACAGCAGCCCCAGTGGTAGTATACAGCAGCCCCAGTGGTAGTATATAGCATCCCCAGCAGCCCCAGTGGTAGTATATAGCAGCCCCAGCAGCCCCAGTTGTAGTATACAGGAGCCCAGCAGCCCCAGTGGTAGTATACAGCAGCCCCAGTGGTAGTATACAGCAGCCCCAGCAGCCCCAGTGGTAGTATACAGCAGCCCCAGCAGCTCCAGTGGTAGTATACAGCAGCCCCAGTGGTAGTATACAGCAGCCCCAGCAGCTCCAGTGGTAGTATACAGCAGCCCCAGCAGCCCCAGTGGTAGTATACAGCAGCCCCAGCAGCTCCAGTGGTAGTATACAGCAGCCCCAGCAGCCCCAGTGGTAGTATACAGCAGCCCCAGCAGCCCCAGTGGTAGTATACAGCAGCCCCAGCAGCCCCAGTGGTAGTATACAGCAGCCCCAGCAGCCCCAGTGGTAGTATACAGCAGCCCCAGCAGCCCCAGTGGTAGTATATAGCATCCCCAGCAGCCCCAGTGGTAGTATATAGCATCCCCAGCAGCCCCAGTTGTAGTATACAGGAGCCCCAGCAGCCCCAGTGGTAGTATACAGCAGCCCCAGTGGTAGTATACAGCAGCCCCAGCAGCCCCAGTGGTAGTATACAGCAGCCCAGCAGCTCCAGTGGTAGTAACAGCAGCCCCAGCAGCCCCAGTGGTAGTATACAGCAGCCCCAGCAGCTCCAGTGGTAGTATACAGCAGCCCAGCAGCCCCAGTGGTAGTATACAGCAGCCCAGCAGCTCCAGTGGTAGTATACAGCAGCCCCAGCAGCCCCAGTGGTAGTATATAGCATCCCCAGCAGCCCCAGTGGTAGTATATAGCAGCCCCAGCAGCCCCAGTGTTAGTATACAGCAGCCCCAGATGGTAGTATATAGCATCCCCAGCAGCCCCAGTGGTAGTATATAGCAGCCCCAGCAGCCCCAGTGGTAGTATACACAGCAGCCCCAGTGGTAGTATACAGCAGCTCCAGTGGTAGTATACAGCAGCCCCAGCAGCCCCAGTGGTAGTATATAGCATCCCCAGCAGCCCCAGTGGTAGTATATAGCAGCCCCAGCAGCCCCAGTGGTAGTATACAGCAGCCCCAGTGGTAGTATAACAGCAGCCCCAGTGGTAGTATATAGCATCCCCAGCAGCCCCAGTGGTAGTATATAGCAGCCCCAGCAGCCCCAGTGGTAGTATACAGCAGCCCCAGTGGTAGTATACAGCAGCCCCAGCAGCCCCAGTGGTAGTATACAGCAGCCCCAGCAGCCCCAGTGGTAGTATATAGCAGCCCCAGCAGCCCCAGTGGTAGTATACAGCAGCCCCAGTGGTAGTATACAGCAGCCCCAGCAGCCCCAGTGGTAGTATACAGCAGCCCCAGCAGCCCCAGTGGTAGTATACAGCAGCCCCAGCAGCCCCATGTAGTAGTATACAGCAGCCCCAGCAGCTCCAGTGGTAGTATACAGCAGCCCCAGCAGCCCCAGTGGTAGTATACAGCAGCCCCAGCAGCTCCAGTGGTAGTATACAGCAGCCCCAGTGGTAGTATACAGCAGCCCCAGCAGCCCCAGTGGTAGTATACAGCAGCCCCAGCATCCCCAGTGGTAGTATACAGCAGCCCCAGCAGCCCCAGTGGTAGTATACAGGAGCCCCAGCAGCCCCAGTGGTAGTATACAGGAGCCCCAGCAGCCCCAGTGGTAGTATACAGCAGCTCCAGCAGCCCCAGTGGTAGTATATAGCAGCCCAGCGGTAGTATACAGCAGCCCCAGTAATCCAGGGCCCCCCCAGCCTTGCTCCGGTCACCTGTAAAGTAAAATATACTTATCACTGTCCCGCTGCCGTCCGCGCCCGCATCTGCCGACATGCGATCCTCCATCTTCATGCGTCTTCTTCCGACTTCCTGTGTTCGGCGCCGGCAATGACGTCATTGTCTGCGATGAACAGAGAAATCCAGAAGAAGACGCATGAAGATGGAGGATCGCATGTCGGCAGATGTGGGTGCGGACAGCAGCGGGACAGTGATAAGTATATTTTACTTTACAGATTACCGGAGCAAGGCTGGGGGTCCCTGGATTACTGGGGCTGCTGTATACTACCGCTGGGGCTGCCGGGGCTGCTGTATACTAGCACTGGGGCTGCTGGGGCTGCCGTATTGACTCGCATATAAGCCGAGGGGGGTACTTTTCAGCCCAATTTTTGGGCTGAAAAACTTGGCTTATATGCGAGTATATACGGTATATGTTTAATTTCTTCAAACTCATACAGACTTGAGGCATCATGCTGACATGTCAGTTTGACCATATAGTGAACATGGTGAATTAAAAAAAAATTGTGAAATATCACTTTTTTGGAAATTACCACACTCCTATTTTTTCCCATTTCCTAGTACATTATATGGTAAAATGAATTATGTAATTCGAAAGAAAAAACGAGTCTTATACTACTATGTTGTCAAAAAAAAGTTATAGCTCTTGGAAGAAGGGGAGGAAAAATCGAAAAACAGAAAATCCCCGGGGGCTGAAGGGTTTACACATATCCATATTCAAGGAATATTTTTTTGTCTTATTGTTTAGTTATGTATAATTTTTACCCAGATTCATCATTTTGTCTTCTCCATATTATCTCAATACCTGTCCTCTGACATCATGTTTATGCAGAGACAGGAAGTCTCCATATACATTAGACTGTTGACTATGGATCCATCTTCTTCTTGTGTATCAGTATGGAACATGATGTACATAGTAGAAATTTTAATTATTATTTGCAGCAAGCAATCTAAACTAGTTTCATAAAGGGAAAAAATCTAACTTTTACAAAGCAATTCATATTTTAAAAACACTATTATGGGTATGTTGCATTATAGAGGGACAATAATGTCTATGTAGTCAATAATGTAGACCGTTGCCAATTTTCTGAGTGAAAAGATCAGTGATCTCTACATCGCCCTGATATTATAATATACATGAGATTAACATTTAATAACAATTTATATTATATGCTTATTATTTTATTCTTAAGGTCTTCCTGCATCACAGGATGATGAGTTACAGCATCAGTTGATTAATATGAACAAGCGCATAAAGAAACTTGAAGGAGGTGGGTATATATTTTCAGACAGATAAAAAAAAATTGATGATTGGATCGAAACAATTAGAATGACAATGTAATACATTAAATTTTAAAGGGATTTCTCCAACAATATAATAATAATAATAATAATAATAAAAAAGCTTTATTTATATAGTGTCAACATATTCCGCAGCGCTTTACAATGTAGGGGTTAGAGTACAGAAAATATAATACAGTAAGTAATTAAAGCAGAGAACAAGTACAGTACAATAATTGGATACAAAACAATAGGCATAGAATCAATATAAAAAAGAAAATACAATAAATAAAGCAAGAAATGAAGGTGACCCTGCTCAAAAGAGCTTACAATCTACAACGGGATAGGGATTGCACAAGGTACAGGGGCTTATTGCACCCATGGTCCAGGCATCTTGAGGAAATGGGGCATAGAAATAAGCTTACATGGATGGTCATCAGACAGTCTGTGTAGACCTTTTTGGTTTGGTGTAGTTTGTAGAAGAGTAATGTCAAGAGAGATAGCCCTTTCACTATCTAGAGTACAAAGGACTTCTAATAGGGAGTATGATAGGCCACCTTAAAGAGATGTGCTTTTAGGGATCGTCTGAAGCCATGCTAGTTGTGGATAGTCCTGATTTCTTGGGGTACAGCATTCCAGAGGATTGGTGCAGCTCTGGAGAAGTCTTGGAGCCGGGAGTGGGAGGATCGGATTAGTGCAGATGTTAGTCGAAGGTCATTTGAAGAACGTAGAGAACGCATGGGGTGATAGACAGAGATGAGGGAGGAGATGTAGGGGGGTGCTGCACTGTGAAGATCTTTGTGGATGAGAACAAGCAATTTGAATTTGATCCTGTAGTGTACGGGCAGCCAGTGCAATGACTGGCACAGAGCAGAGGCATCTGAGTAACGATTGGCCAGATGGGTGATCCTGGCTGCTGCATTAAGGATGGACTGGAGAGGAGAAAGTATGGTGAGGTGGCTTAATAGAGAATTGCAATAGTCAAGGCGGGAATGGATTATGGCCACGATGAGAGTTTTTGTTGCTTCCGTGGTGAGAAAGGGGCGGATTCTAGAGATATTCTTCAGGTGTAAGCGACAGGAGCGGACGAGAGATTGTGTGTGGGAGGAGAAGGAGAGATCGGTGTCAAACATAACACCCAGACTGCGAGCCCGCTGCCTAGGCGTTATTGTGGTACCGCACACTGCACAAAACTTGTCGCGCACCCATATTGATTCTTAGTGTTAAGCCTATTGATGTGCTGCAGCTCACTCGCTCAGAGAGTGTTAGGGTACCGTCACACCTGGCGACGGCACCGCCAATTTCTTAGGCGATGTAGGGGTGTGGCCTATCGGCGCCGATATTGCCCCTGCGTTGCCTAATGTAAAGGGGCAATGTCGGCTCTACATATCGCCTCTGAGTGGTCACCTGGTTTCACATCAGTGCTCTGATGTAGCCCATGGCCACATGTAACCATGGCCACATGTGGCCCAGTGGCCCATGTAACAGGGGGACAGCGATCTGACAGGCGATGGGAGCCATAGGCTTTTAGACACCCCAGCGGCAATGCCACCTGTTAGATCGCCAGAGCATCGCCGGAGGTGTTGCCAAAAACGTGCGCGCTCCCGCCCGTCGCCGCTGACATCTCCGGCGATATCACCTCGTGTGTTGGGCCCCTGCTGCGTTTCGGGGTACCTGCAAGGTAGATAGCAAGTTTCCAGACCTTGTCTTAGCCCACTCACACAGCCAGATCAGAATATCCCACACACTACACTGATGAGTGGCAGGTACCCCGAAACGCAGCGTCTGTAGTTTGGGGTTCTGAGCTGGCACAAATCCCTTAGTCATATTAAAAAGCTTGTTGGAAAGCGATTATGACTTTGAGGAGCTGCTTAAATGCAGCACTGGAGTTTCTCCACTTCCTTAAAGAAGTGCAAATTTGTATATATCTACCTACCTACCCTGAGTAGCTTCAAGTGTCACCTGAAGACTCACTTGTTCCGTCAAGTCTACAACCTGCCATGAGACCCAGGCGACCGCCCCATACCTGGCATTCCCCCATCCTACTATATCCTAACCCGCCCCTCTTAGACTGTGAGCCCTCGTTGACAGGGTCCCTGCCCCTCCTGTACCTGTACGTCCTGATCACCTAGATTTAGTGTACTTGTTCTTGTCTCCCTCATCCTCATGTAAAGTGCCATGGAACCTAATGGCGCTATATAAATAAATAATAATAATAATAATAATAATAATAATAATATATCTGAGAGGAGGGAAGTGGCTACAATCTCCTCACCTACTTCGCTGTCTCCATAAGGTAGATAGCAAGTTCCCAGACCTTTTTTTCAACTTTAACATGAGATAATTAGCTCAGACATAGATGCTTAGGAATGAAATAGGAAGCTGCAGGGAAAGATAGTGATAGCTTGGGGGAGCATAAAGTAGCTTACCGTTTCCCTTTAATTGTTAAAAGCAGTAATCTGCTGCTGATGTTAGAAATATAAATATATATTTAGAATGAGGAGAGAGGTCAGCTACTAAATTCAATCCAGACATGATGATTCTATAGTTGACATGCATTGACTTACTACAGAATACAAAAAAAATAACGGTATGTGCACATGATCATTAATAGCAGCATTTTGGACGTAGGCTGTTTCTGCTGCATTGTACAGTACAAGCACAGTGGATGGGGATTTCTAGAAATCTCATGCTCCCTGTGCTTCTCCCCTCCGCAGAGTTATTTCAGCTGTAGTGTGGATTGTCGCGCTTCCTCATCTCCGCAGCATTTTAATTTACTGCTGCGGAATCAGAAGTGATCTCTAGCAGGTGAATGCAGGGAAAAACCACCCTGCACCAAATGCAGACTGTGGGCAAAGGGCCCCTGAGTTCACCCAGGTCTGCAGATACTACGTCCGGATCATGAGAACATACCATAAAGGTACCGTCACACGGGGAGATATCGCCGGCGATGTTGCCGGCAACTGAGGGGCGTGGCCAAGTTGCGGCGACATCGCCGGAGAGTTGCCTCGTGTGACAGGGCGATAATCAAAAGAAAAATCGCCTGAGCAACATCGCCAGGTTTCCCAACATTGTTCCCAACGATGTTGCTGAGGCGATCATGCCTGAACGCCCTGTGTAACGCGGCAACCTGCAATGTTGCGGGCGATTCCGCCTATCTACAACATTGCGGGTTACCGCTCGCTGGGCAACCCAGCGAGCGATAGCCGCGGCAACTAGCCGGCGATATCGCCGGGAAGTTGCTCCGTGTGACATCTCCCCGGCGATGTTGCCAGGGATGCGCGCTCCCGTGCATCTCCGGCAACATCGCCGGGGAGATCTCCCTGTGTGACGGTACCTTAAGAGAAAACTCTTAATTTATATAAGTTTCCTGAGTTAAGTTATTAATCTTATTTTTTTCAGTTTTACTCTTGGATGGAAAAATCCAGCATGTGGAAGATAAAATTTTGGCAACAAATGGCAAAGAAGTAGATTTTAAAACTTCCAAGGCCACTTGCGAAAATGTTGGTGGTAGTGTTGCTACACCCATGAATGCAGATGAAAACATCGCAATTCTAACAATCCTAAAGCTGTACAACAGATATTCCTACTTGGGAATTATTGAAGGGGCAACACCTGGAGATTTCCAGGACTTGGATGGACAGCATCTGAACTACACTAATTGGAGGAAAAATGAGCCTAGTGGAAAAGGGAAAGAAAATTGTGTAGAAATGTACACAGATGGCACATGGAACGACAAGACTTGTAACCAAAATCGACTCACTGTTTGTGAGTTTTAAGAAAAATGTAATTGTTGTATAAAAATAAAACTCTTGCCAAATTAAACTTACAGCTTTCAATCAGTTTAATACATTACATTCAAATGCTTTGATTATGTTTTAAGGGAATAATAATTCAGAAATTATAAATGGTATAATCAATATATCCATAACTAATATTCCTGTATGTATCTTGTGATCCATTAGGTGGAGGCTGAGCGACCCCCTAGTACAGAGCTAAGTGACCTTAGCAGCGGTTCCACGCTAAGCATCAGGAAGTGCCCTTTTGGACAGCGCACATGAAAACGTTGCAGCCAACGTTTCCTGATGCTTAGCGTGGAGCTGCTGCTAAAGCAAACAGCGGGTTTCTATGGGGCTGTGTTGCTGGGCAGGGCTTGCCATTAATGCTATGCGCTTCTGCTAAATTTTCTAAGTTTTAAGCGGGTCCGTGAAATCTGGGTGATAGCCAAAGTGTGACCCTAGCCATAGAATATTTTAATGCATTTTTATTACTTTCTGCAAAGTCAAACGCTTGCATACATTTCATTACTGTTTGGTACCATTTCCCTTAAATTTATGACTTGAGTCAAATGTTTTGGATATCCTTCCTCAAGCTTCTCCAATAGTCGTAGGAATTTTGGCCCATTCCTCCTGACTGCGTATGACCGTGCGCACCCATTCACTGCCATGTGTGATCTGTGCGCAGGTGGATACCTGCACACAAATCACACACTCTCGTCCGCACCAGGGACGCAACATGTCGCGTCCCTGGTGCGGACGAGACTGTGTGATTTGTACGCAGGCATCCGCCTGCGCACAGATCACATATGGCAGTGAATGGGTGCGCACGGTCATGCGCAGACCTGCGCATGACCGTGCGTTCCCATTATAAAAATAGGGGCTGGCGGCGGCTGCAGACAGCTTGCGGATTCCCTCCACAGGATGCTGCGGAGGGTCCGTAAATGTGAAGGCAGCCTTAGGTCCCAGAGGAGAGTAAACAGCAATAAGATAAAAAAGAGGAGATCAAAAATAGTCACTCAGAGTGGACTAACGGAACCCCTGCCAAGTAGTCAGTACAGGGAACAGCTATCAATAACTTACAGTACAATGGTATGTAAACCAGGCTCCCAAAGGGAGACCTCTATGTAGATTATAGTATACTAGAAATAGGCCCAGTACTATTGCATCGGGAGTGCGGTGAACTGAACATGTGCCGTAGAAATAGCCGCTGGATAGTACAGTCCTCTCTCCAGAAAGTACGCTGTTGTTGCGGGATTTATATGTTGTGTATGTGTATATGGTGGCTCAGTGGTTAGCACTATATATTGTGGCTAAGTGGTTAGCACTGTATATGGTGGCTCGGTGGTTAGCACTGTATATGGTGGCTCAGTGGTTAGCGCTGTATACGGTGGCTCAGTGGTTAGCACTGTATATGGTGGCTCAGTGATTAGCACTGTATACGGTGGCTCAGTGGTTAGCACTGTATACGGCTCAGTGGGTATGCAGTATGGTGTACGGTGGCTCAGTGATTAGCACTGTGTGGTGGGTCAGTTGTTAGCACTGTATGGTGGCTCAGTGGTGAGTACTGTATGGTGCCTCAGTGGTTAGTACTGTATGGTGCCTCAGTGGTTAGCACTGTATGGTGCCTCAGTGGTGAGTACTGTATGGTGCCTCAGTGGTGAGTACTTTACGGCGGCTCAGTGGTTAGCACTGTACAGTGGGTCAGTTATTAGCACTGTATACAGTGGCTCAGTGGTTAGCACTGTATGGTGGCTCAGTGGTTAGCACTGTATGGTGGGTCAGTTGTTAGCACTGTATACAGTGGCTCAGTTGTTAGCACTGTACGGTGGCTCAGTGGTTAGCACTGTACGGTGGCTCAGTGGGTGCCTCTTTTTCCTCATTCTCGTCCTCTGGCCTCTGCTTCTTCAGCCTCCTCCTCTGGCCTGTCTTTCCTCAGCCTCCTCCTCTGGCCCTGTCTTTCCTCAGCCTTCTCCTCTGGCCTCTCTTTCCTCATTCTCCTCCTCTGGCCTCTCTTTTCTCATTCTCCTCCTCTGGCCTCTCTTTCCTCAGCCTCCTCCTCTAGCCTCTCTTTCCTCAGTCTCTTCCTCTGGCCACTCTTTCCTCAGCCTCCTCCTCTGGCCTCTATTTCCTCAGCCTCCTCTCTGGCCTCTGTTTCCTGATTGTCCTATTCCTCTGGCCTCTCCTCCGTTCGGCAGCTCCCATAGCCTCCCATCCTCTCTTCCCTGGCCTCCTCCTCTCTGGCCTCCCTTTCCTCTCCTCCCTGGCCTCTCCTCCCTGGCCTCTCTGGCCTCCATTCTCTCAGTCTCTCCTTCCCCTCCTGTGGCCTCCCCTCTGGCCTCCTCTTCTCTCTGGCCTCCCTTACCTCTCCTCCTCCTTCGGCAGCTCCCTCAGTGTCCCATCCTCTCTTTCCTGGTCGCCTCCTCTCTGGCCTCCCTTTCCTCTCATCCATGGCCTCTCATCCTTCTGTCCTCTCTGGCCTTCATTCCCTCAGCCTCCCTTTCCTTTCCAGTGGCTCCTCTCTTCCGTGGCCTCCCTTTCCGTTCCTCCTCCTCCTCCTTCTCTGGCGTTTCCTCACCTTCGGCAGCTCCGTCAGCTTCCCATTTTCTCTTCCCTGGCCTCCTCTTCTCTGGCCTCCCTTTCCTCTCCTCCCTGGCTTCTCCTCCTCCTGTCTTCTGTGGCCTCCATTCCCTCAGCCTCTCTTTCCTCTCCTGTGGCCTCCTCTCTTCCGTGGCATCCCTTTCCTCTCCTCCTCCTTCTCTGGCGTCTCTTCACCTTCAGCAGCTCCCTCAGCCTCCCATCCTCTCTTCCCTGGCTTCCTCCTCTCTGGCCTCCATTTACTCAGCTTCTCTTTCCTCTCCTGTTGCCTCCACTCGCATCCCTGGGCTCCCTTTCCTCTCCTCCTCCTCCTCCTCTGGCCTCTCCTCACCTTCGGCAGCTCCGTCAGCTTCCCATCCTCTCTTCCCTGGCCTCCTCCTCTCTGGCCTCCCTTTCTTCTCCTCCCTGGCCTCTCCTCCTTCTGTCCTCTCTGGCCTCCATTCCCTCAGCCTCTCTTTCCTTTCCTGTGGCCTCCTCTCTTCCGTGGCATCCCTTTCCTCTCCTCTTCCTTCTCTGGCGTCTCTACACCTTCAGCAGCTCCCTCAGCCTCCCATCCTCTCTTCCCTGGCCTCCTCCTCTCTGGCCTCCATTTACTCAGCTTCTCTTTCCTCTCCTGTTGCCTCCACTCTGGCCTCCTCTCCTCCCTGGCCTCCCTTTAATCTCCTTCTCTGGCCTCTCCTCACCTGCGGCAGCTCCCTCAACCTCCCATCCTCTCTTTCCTGGCCGCCTCCTCTCTGGGCTACCTTTCCTCTCCTCCCTGGCCTCTCCTCCTCCTGTCTTCTCTGGCCTCAATTCCCTCACCCTCTCCTTCCTCTCCTGTGGCTTCCTCTCTGGCACCTTCTGTCGAGCCTACTGGGACGGGGTACTCGGTACCGGACCAGGGGTTGTTACTGGGGTATGTCACGGGGGTCTTGGTCCGGACCATGTCCCGGGCCCTGGCAATAATAAGAGTAATATTTACAGGGGATAATTTCAGTCGTGACGCCACCCACGGTTTGTGGTCAATGGTGGGACCACTGCTGCTGCAGAACGTCCGGGGATGACGTTATAGCAGCTAATGATGGAATAGTTTTCCGTGGGTAGAACTTGGTTCCCCGGGGCAGTGATGATAAAGTCTATTGTGTAGTATATGGTGCAGTGCACTCACTGTCCTGATGCTGCAGAATCTTCAGGGTTCAGAGCTGACAAGCTGGGGCTCTTCAGGTTGTAATCCTCTGCAAACCTGTTGGAGGGAATTATGTTCAGGCAGAATCATGCAAGGGAGTCAGAAGCAGGGTTCACCGTATTTACTTCTCAGCTTTCTCAGTTACAGTTCAGTCACAGTTCACAGTCTTTTCACGGGCACAACTCTCCCCTCCGGGTTCCTTTACTCCCTGCAGCCAGGTTGTTCCTCTCTGTGACCCCTCACTCCTTCTCGGTCCTTTCCAGGCTCGTACTCTCTCTTACTTGGTGTGTGTCTCCGGACGGTATGGCGGTGGCTCGGACCCCTGTGGGCCCTCGTGGTTGCCACTGAGCTGCCCCTCCTTTGGGGTAGGAACCCTAACTTGTAGCTAGAGTCCCCTGTCGGTTGTCTGGGAATACTGGGTGGATCAACGGTCCCCTTCAGAGCCGACACTCTGCTGCCTGCCTAGCCTCCAATAGTCCTCCTCGGTGAGGCTCTACCAGGCTCCTTCTAACCATGTCTTTGGGTTCAATAGGAGGGCTACTCTGCCTGCAGTCTGCCGTCTCAGCCATGTTTCTAGGACCCAGTATCACTGGTCCTCTCTTCCCTCACACTCCTGGGGTGCTGGCTCCGGATGGGCTTTCTCTCTGTGGCTCACACTGGCTCTCCAGATTCTGCGCTCCTTCCACCCCACTCTTCCAGGATGTGTGCTTCTTGTCTTTGCATCTCAGCCTATACCGGCCTACTGCCTACTGCTGTCTTTTGGCCTACGCTGTGCTTCTCAGCCTGCTGCTGGTCTGAGTCTTGGCTGCTCGGCACCATGGGCCTACTCTGGTCTTTTCTGGTCGGCTCACTCTGGCTTACAGACTCCTTCCTCCTCCCCTTCTCTATATCTACCCTCTGTCACCTGACCTGCTTGCTGGCCCACCCACTGTCTCTAAACCCACCATCCCTTGCCCGCCTAGAGTTCCCGGGCTCCAGGTTGGGTGCTGCTCTCTAGTGGTTGTGTGGGCTATCTGTGGGGGTATTGTGGTGCAACTGTCTTTCCTCCAACCTGGCTGCAGTTCCCTTTGGGGCGCCACACCTTCTCCTCCCTGGGCTCCGTTTTCTCACCTCCTCCTCCTCAGGCCTCTCCTCACCTTCAGCAGCTGCATCAGCCTCCCATCCTCTCTTCCCTGCTCTTTTCCTCTCTGGCCTCCGTTTCCTCTCCTCTCTGGCCTCCATTCCCTCAGCCTCTCTTTCATCTCCTGTGGGCTCCTCTCCTCCTTGGCCTCCCTTTCCTGTCCTTCTAGGCTTCTTCTCCCTGGCCTCCTCTCCACCCTGGCCTCCATTTTCTGTCCTCCCTGGCCATTTGTCCCTGGCCTCCTCTCATTCCTGGCCTCACTTTCCTGACCTCCCTGGGCCTCCTCTCCTCCCTGGGCCTCCTCTCCTCCCTGGCCTCCTCTACTCCCTGGCCATTCCTCCCTGGCCTCCTCTCCTCCCTGGCCATTCCTCCCTGGACTCCTCTCCTCCCTGGGCCTTCTCTCCTCCCTGGGCCCCCTCTCCTCCCAGACTTCTCCTCCCTGGCCTCCTCTCCTCCCTAGCATTCCTCCCTGGCCTCCCTTTTCTCTCCTCCCTGGCTTCCTCTCCTCCCTGGCCTCCCTTTCCTTTCCTCCCTGGCCTCCTCTCCTCCTTGGCCTCCCTTTCCTCTCCTCCCTGGTCCTCCTCTCCTACCTTGGCTCTCCTCACTTTGTGCAGCATCCTGAGCTGGCAGAAGTCCAGGAGCAGCTCTTCCATGCCGCAGCTGTGGTCAGGCAGGATGTGCAGGGGGCGGTTCCAACAGGATAGACTGCAGCATGGAGCCACTGGCCCCTGTCACCGCACACAGGCACCGGAGGGGTGAGGAAAGCGCAGAGAGGACAGAGTGGCGGCAGAGTGAATATCATCGGCTGGAGGCGGCGGGGAAGACAATGGGCCGGTGGTAAGTATGGCAGGCAGAGTGCATGGGGGTATGAGTGTGAAGGTGCTGAGCGAGGAGGGGGGGCGCAAGGAGAGTGGAAGGGGGGGACGTGTGTGTGTGGACACTGCAACTGGGGGGAGGGTATGATGAGAAGTGTAGTGTCGGAGGGTGTGTGGAGGAGTGTGACCGGAGTGTGTGTGGGGCTGCAGCTTGTACCGATGGCGGGAGTGGGGCTTTGGAAGCCCAGCTCCCAGCAACGGGTGGCCATATTGGAGCACCCAGAGTGGTTGTACAGGCAACTTCAGCCAGGATGTGACGTAGCATACCGTTACATCATGACAGAATTTGCCTTAGGGTTTTATTATAATAGAAGAGTCCTATGAAAGCTGTTAATGAAAAAGACCCACTGAGCAAAAAATGATACTAGATAACCCACCCATAGATGTATAGCCAACTAAATACGGTGACGGGGGCCACCCCTACATATGTTTTGTGCAGGTACACTTCATGAGGGGGCACTAGGAATGTGTGAAGGGGAGCCTGCAAATATACCCATATACATTATTACTAAATTGACCGCACATGGATGATTTGAGGCTGGAAACAGGAAGCAGAACGTTGGCATCTGGCATTCCAGCTGCGGCTTGCTGTAAGAAAACCCCCCTCAGATGTCATGAGGCAGATCGTCCCCTACAGGAAGCCAACGTCACTGGAGCTTCCCATCGCGCCCGGTGCATACACAGGCAATGTATCCGCCATGTTTAATGTGGGCAAAGTGGTGGGCAAATTATAATCCAGCACGTTAGAAGTATCCCTGCTGGAAACCTATATCAGAAACATATAAAAGGTCATAGGAGAGTCATCTAGGGATTCATCAAGCACCTGCTAAATTAATAGAGGGATTCCCAAGTAAAATATTGGGGGAAGGGAGAACCCCTCCCCCCATAAACAAATTCATAAAACTACACAAACCCATATTAACTAGGCAAGTGGCCAAAATCTCTAAATAAAGTTTAAATCTACTGCATTATGCCACAAAATGCATTTGATGAAAAAGAAGAAAAGATGGAGGGAACACATACAAATCAAAAGGGGGAAAGAAAGAGATGAGGTCACAATTTTTAAGGGTAATTAGAACCCAGATGGGGAGCAAGAAAAAGCAATCATTAGGGGGAAGAAAGAGGAAAAGAGAAGGAAAAGGAAGAATTCCCCAATGCCCCCCTCCAATAACACAGATACGCAACAGGACATCACCAACACTAACAATATATGATCTATTAGATATTTGCTGTCGCGTCCGGCGCTACTTCCGTGGCTTTGTTCGCGTGGCTTGGCACTTTCTCCAGGACTTTCTCCGTGGTCGCTTAGCGGCCGCGGCGAGCCGTTGCCGCCCCGCGAACAAAGCCACCAACATCCTCCCTGACCATGGGGCTGTAGTCTACACCGCTATGGTATAATACAGCCCCATGCCCAGCCGCCTCTCTGCCCTGCTCCCCTCGCCGCCGCCATGGGGCTGTAGTGTACACCGCTATGGTATACTACAGCCCCATGCCCAGCCGCCTGTCCGCCCCTGCCGTCACCCCCTAAGCAACCGCCGCTGTCACCCCCTAAACCCCGCCGCTCTCACCCCCTAAGCCCCCGCCACTCTCACCCCCTAAGCCCCTGCCGTCACCCCCTAAGCCACCGTCGCTGTCACCCCCTAAACCCCGCCGCTCTCACCCCCTAAGCTCCCGCCGCTCTCACCCCCTAAGCCCCCGTCGCCAAGCCTCCGCCGCCGCTGTCACCCCCTAAGCCCCCGCCGCTGTCACCCCCTAAGCCCCCGCCGCTCTCAACCCCTAAGCCCCCGCCGCTGTCACCCCCTAAGCCACCGCCGCAGTCACCCCCTAAGCCCCCGCAGCTGTCACCCCCTAAACCCCCGCCGCTGTCACCCCCTAAACCACCGCCGCCGTCACCCCCTAAACCCCCGCCGCTGTCACCCCCTAAGCCCCCGCCGCTCTCACCCCCTAAGCCCCCGCCGCTCTCACCCCTTAAGCCCCTGCCGCTGTCACCCCCTAAGCCCCCGCCGATGTCACCCCCTAAGCCCCCGCCGCCAAGCCTCCGCCGCAGCTGTCACCCCCTAAGCCCCCGCCACTGTCACCCCCTAAGCCCCCGTCGCCCACTGTCACCCCCTAAGCCTGTCCGCCCCTGCCGTCACCCCCTAAGCCCCCGCCGCTGTCACGCCCTAAGCCCCCGCCGCTCTCACCCCTTAACCCCCTGCCGTCACCCCCTAAGCCACCACCGCTGTCACCCCCTAAACCTCGCCGCTCTCACCCCATAAGCCCCCGCCGCTCTCACCCCCTAAGCCCCCGCCGCCAAGCCTCCACCGCCGCTGTCACCCCCTAAACCTGTCCGCCCCTGCCGCTCTCAACCCCCTAAGCCCCCGCCGCTGTCACCCCCTAAACCCCCGCCGCTGTCATCCCCAAGCCCCCGCCGCTGTCAACTCCTAAGTCCCCGCCGCTAAGCCCCCGTCGCTCTCACACCCTAAGCCCCCGCCGCCGTCACCCCCCTAGGCCCCCGCCGCTGTCACCCCCTAAGCCCTCACCGCTCTCACCCCCTAAGCCCCCGCCGCTGTCACCCCCTAAGCCTGTCCGCCCCTGCCGTCACCCCCTAAGCCACCGCCGCTGTCACCCCCTAAACCCCCGCCGCTGTCACCCCCTAAGCCCCCGCCGCCGTCACCCCCTAAGCCCCCGCCGCTGTCACCCCCTAAGGCCCCGCCGCTCTCACCCCCTAAGAACCCGCCGCCTCCGCTGTCACCCCCTAAGCCCCGCCCTGTCACCCCCTAAGCCCCCCCCGCTTCACCTCCTAAGCCCCGCCGCTGTCACCCCCTAAGCCCCGTCGCCGCTGTCACCCCCTAAACCTGTCCGCCCTGTCGTCACCCCCTAACCCCCAACGCTGTCACCCCTAAACCCCCGCCGCTGTCACCCCCTAAGCACCCGCCGCTGCTCACCCCCTATGCCCCCGCGCTCTCACCCCCTAAGCCCCCCCGTGCTCACCCCCTAAGCCCCCGCCACTGTCACCCCCTAAGCCCCCGCCGCTGTCACCCCCTAAGCCCACGCGCCGCTGTCACCCCCTAAGCCGTTGCCCTCTGCTTTCACCCCCTAAGCCCCCGCCGATGTCACCCCCTAAGCCCCCGCCGCTGTCACCCCCTAAGCCCCAGCCCCTCCACCCCTAAGCCCCCGCCGCTGTCACCCCCTAAGCCCTGTCGCCGCTGTCACCCCTAAGCCTGTCCACCCCTGCCGTCACCCCCCTAACCACTGCTGCTGTCACCCCTAAACCCCCGCCGCTCTCACCCCCTAAGCCCCCGACGCTCTCACCCCTAAACACCCGCCGCCGTCACCCCCTAACCCCCGCCGCTCTCACCCCCTAAGCCCCCGCCGCTTTCACCCCTAAGCCATCGTCGCCGTCACTCACCCTAAGCCCCCGCCGCTGTCACCCCCTAAACCCCCGCCGCTGTCACCCCTAAACCCCCGCCCGCCGTCACACCCTCAAACCCCGCCGCTGTCACCCCCTACGCCCCCGCCGCTGTCACATCCTAAGCCCCCACCGCTCTCACCCCCTAAGCCCCCGCCGCTGTCACCCCCTAAGCCACCGCCGCGTCACCCCCTAAGCCCCCGCCGCTGTCACCCCTAAACCCCCGCCGCTGTCACCCCCTAAGCCACTGCCGCCGTCAGCCCCTAAAACCCCCGCCGCTGTCACCCCCTAAGCCCCCGCTGCTCTCACCCCCTAATCCCCCGCGGCTGTCACCCCCTAAGCCCCCGTTGCCCGCTGTCACCCCCTAAGCCTGTCCGCCACTGCCGTCACCCCCTAACCACCGCCGCTGTCACCCCCTAAACCCCCGCCACTGTCACCCCCTAAGCCCCCGCCGCTGTCACCCCCTAAGCCCCTGCCGCTGTCACCCCTAAGCCCCCACCACTGTCACACCCCCTAAGCCCCCGCCACTGTCACCCCCTAAGCCCCTGCCGCCGTCACCCTCTAAGCCCCCGCCGCTGTCACCCCCTAAGCCCCCGCCGCTGTCACCCCCTAAGCCCCCGCCGCTCTCACCCCCTAAGCCTGTTTGCCCCTGCTTTCACCCCCTAAGCCCCTGCCGATGTCACCCCCTAAGCCTGTCCACCCCTGCCGTCACCCCCCTAACCCACCGCTGCTGTCACCCCCTAAACTCCCGCCGCTGTCACCCCCTAAGCCCCCGCCGCTGTCACCCCCTAAGCCCTCGACACTCTCAGCCCCTAAACACCCGCCG
Source organism: Allobates femoralis (assembly GCA_033576535.1). NCBI lineage: Eukaryota > Metazoa > Chordata > Amphibia > Anura > Aromobatidae > Allobates > Allobates femoralis. The sequence goes on along the minus strand of JARQOC010000006.1, from coordinate 175,958,033 downwards.
CCGTCACCCCCTAAGCCCCCGCCGCTGTCACCCCCCTACGCCCGCCGCTGTCACCCCCTACGCCCCCGCCGCTGTCACCCCCTACGCCCCCGCCGCCTCTCACCCCCTAATCCCCCGCCCGCTCTCACCCCCTAAGCCCCTGCCGCTCTCACACCCTAAGCCCCCACCGATGTCACCCCCTAAGACACCAGCCACCAAGCCTCCGCCGCCGCTGTCACCCCCCTAAGCCCTCGCCGCTGTCACCCCCTAAGCCCCCGCCGCTCTCACCCCCTAATCCCCCGCCGCTGTCACCCCCTAAGCCCCCGCCGCTCTCACACCCCTAAGCCCCCGCCGCCGTCACCCCCTAAGCCACCGCCGCCGTCAACCCCTAAGCCCCCGCCACTTTCACCCCCTAAAACCCCCCGCCGCTGTCACCCCCTAAGCCCCCGCCGCACTCACCCAGTAAGCACCCACCGCTCTCACCCCCTAAGCCCCTGCCGCTGTCACCCCCTAAGCCCCCGCCGCTTAACCCCTAAGCCCCCCCGCTCTCACCCCCTAAGCCCCCGCCGATGTCACCCCCTAAGCCCCCGCCGCCAAGCCTCCGCTGTCACCCCCTAAACCCCCGCCGCTGTCACCCCCTAAGCCCCCCCCGCTCTCACCTCCTAAGCCCTGCCGCTGTTCACCCCCTAAGCCCCTCGCCCCGTGTCACCCCCTAAGCCTTCCGCCCCTGCCGTCACCCCCCTAACCCACCGCCGCTGTCACCCCTAAACCCCGCCGCTGTCACCCCCTAAGCCCCCGCCGCTGTCACCCCCCTATGCCCCGACGCTCTCACCCCTAAGCACCCCGCCGCCGTCACCCCCTAAGCCCCCACCGCTGTCACCCCCTAAGCCCCCGCTGCTGTCACCCCCTAAGCCCCGCCGCTCTCACCCCCTAAGCCCCCGCCGCTGTCACCCCCTAAGCCCCCGCCGCTCTCACCCCCTAAGCCCCCGCCGCTCACCCCCTAAGCCGCCGCCGCTGTCACCCCCTAAGCCACCGCCACGTCAACCCCTAAGCCCCGCCGCTGTCACCCCCTAAGCCCCCGCCGCTCTCACCCCCCTAAGCCCCGCCGCTGTCACCCCCTAAGCACCACCACCGTCACCCCTAACCCCCGCCGCTGTCACCCCCTAAACTCACGCCGCTCTCACCCCCTAAGCCCCCCGCTGTCACCCCCTAAGCCACCGCCCCTGTCACCCCTAACCCCCGCCGCTGTCACCCTAACCGCTTCACCCCCTAAACCCCCGCCGCTGTCACCCCCTAAGCCCCCGCCGCACTCACCTAAGCCCCCGCTCTACCCTACCCCCCTAACCCCCCCGCCGCTGTCACCCCCTAAGCCCCCGCCGCCTCACCCCTTAAGCCCCCGCCGCTTCACCCCCTAAGCCCCCGCCGATGTCACCCCCTAAGCCCCCGCGCCACTCCTGCCCCTGTCACCCCTAAGCCCCCGCCGCTGTCACCCCCTAAGCCCCGCCCGCTTCACCCCCTAAGCCCCCCCCGCTCCCCTAAGCCCCCCCGCTTCCCTAAGCCCGCCGTCCCCCTAAGCCCGCCGCTACCTACCCCCTCCCACCCCGCCGCTGTCACCCTACCGCGCTCCCCTACCCCCTTCCCTAAGCCCGCCCCCCCCCCCCGCTTCACCCCTAAGCCCGGCCACCTCCCCCTTCACCCTAACCCGCCGGCCTCCCGCGCTACCCTAAGCCCCCTTACCACCCCCGCTGTCACCCCTAAGCCCGCCCCCCTAACCCCCGCGCTGTCACCCTAAGCCCCGCGCTCTCCCCCCAAGCCCCGCCCTCACCCCTTAGCCCCCGCCCTGTCACCCTAAACCCCGCTACCCCCTAAGCCCCGCCCTCACCCTAAGCCCCCGCACCCCCTAAGCCCCGCCGCGTCCTAAGCCCCCGCCGCTCTCACCCCCTAAGCCCCCGCCGCTGTCACCCCCTAGCCCCGCGTCACCCCTAAGCCCCCGCCGCCAAGCCTCCGCCGCCGTGTCACCCCTAAGCCCCCGCCGCTGTCACCCCCTAAGCCCGCCGCCCCACCCCCTAGCCCCCGCGCGTCCCCCCCTAAGCCCCGCCGCTCTAACCCCCTAAGCCCCCGCCGCTTCACCCCCTAAGCCCCGCACCGCGCTCACCCCCTAAGCCCCCGCGCCGTCACCCCCTAAGCCCCCGCCGCTTCACCCTAGCCCCACGCCACCTAAGCCCCCGCCGCTCTCACCCCCTAAGCCCCCGCCGCTGTCACCCCCTAAGCCCCCGCCTTGTCACCCCCTAAGCCACCGCCGCCCTCGCCGCTGTCACCCCCTAAGCCCCGCCGCTGTCACCCCCTAAGCCCCCGCCGCTGTCACCCCCTAACCCCCGCCGCTGTCACCCCTAAGCCCCCCGCCGCTGTCACCCCCTAAACCCACCGCTGCGTCACCCCCTAAGCCCCGCCGTCTCACCCCCTAAACCCCGCCGCTGTCACCCCCTAAGCCCCCGCTGCTCTGCACCCCCCTAAGCCCCCCACTCTCACCCCCTAAGCCCCCGCCGCTGTCACCCCCTAAGCCCCCGCCGCTCTCACCCCTAAGCCCCCGCCGCTGTCACCCCCTAAGCCCCCGCCAGATGTCACCCCCTAAGCCCCGCCGCTCTGCACCCTAGATGCCGCCGCCGCTGTCACCCCTAAGCCCCCCCCGCTGTCACCCCTAAGCCCGCGCCCGCTGTCACCCCCCTAAGCCCCCGCCGCCGTCACCCCCTAAGCCCCCGCCTGTCACCCCCTAAGCCCCCGCCGCTCTCACCCCCTAAGCCCACCGCCGCTGTACCCCCTAAGCCCCCGCTGCCCGTCACCCCCTAGCCCCGCCGCTGTCACCCCCTAAGCCCCCGCCGCTGTCACCCCCTAAGCCCCCGCCGCTCTCACCCCTTAAGCCCCCGCCGCTGTCACCCCCTAAGCCCCCGCGCGATTCACCCCCTACGCCGCCACCGCCGCCGCTGTCCACCCCCTAAGCCCCGCCGCCGCTGTCACCCCCTAAGCCCCCGCCGCTGTCACACCCCTAAGCCCCGCCGCTGTCACCCCCTAAGCCCCGTCGCCCCTGTCACCCCCTAACCCTCCGCCGCTCTCACCCCCTAAGCCACCGCCGCATGTCACCCCTAAGCCTCCACGCTCTCACCCCCTAAGACCCCGCCGCGTCAACCCCTTAAGCCCCCGCCGCTTCACCCCTAAGCCCCGCCGCTGTCACCCCCTAAGCCCCCGTCCGCCAACCTCCGCTGTCACCCCCTAAGCCCCCGCCGCTGTCACACCCCCAAGACCCCCCGCCGCTCTCACCCCCTAAGCCCCCGCCGCTGTCACCCCTTAAGCCCCCGCCCGCTGTCACCCCCTAACCCCCCCGCTCTCACCCCCTAACCCACCGACGCTGTCACCCCCTAAACCCCCGTCCCGCGTGTCACCCCCTAAGCCTCCGCCCCTGCATCACCCCCTCAACCTAGCCCCGCCGCTACACCCCCTAACCCCCGCCGTGCTGTCACCCCCTAAGCCCCCGCCCTGTCACCCCCTAAGCCCCCTCGCCCGCTGTCACCCAGCCCCTAAGCCTGTCACCAGCCTTGCCCTGCGTCACCCCCTAAGCCACCGCCGTGTCACCCCCTAAACCCCGCCGCTGTCACCCCCTAAGCCCCGCCGCTTCACCCCCTAAGCCCCCGCCGCTGCACCCCTAAGCCCCCGCCGCTTCACCCCCTAAGCCCCCCCGCCGTCACCCCTAAGCCCCCGCCGCTGTCACCCCCCTAAGCCCCCGCCGCAAGCCTCCGCTGTCACCCCCTAAAGCCCTCGCCGCTGTCACCCCCTAAGCCCCCCCCCGCCTCCACCTCCTAACACCCTGCCGCACTCACACCTAAGCCCCCACCGCTCTCACCCCCTAAGACCCCGCCGCTCTAACCCCTTAAGCCCCCGCCCGCTCTCACCCCCTAAGCCCCCGCCCGATGTCAACCCCCTAAGCCCCCGCCGCCAAGCCTCCGCTGTCACCCCCTAAGCCCCCGCCGCTGTCACCCCCTAAGCCCCCCCCCGCTCTCACCCTCCTAAGCCCCCGCGCTTCCCACCCCAAGCCCCTGTCGCCCGCTGTACCCCCCTAAACCTGTCCGCCCCTGCCGTCACCCCCTAACCCACCAACGCTGTCACAACCCGCTAAACCCCCGCCGCTGTCACCTCCTAAGCCCCCGCCGCTGTCACCCCCTAAGCCCCCGACGCTCTCACCCCCTAAGCACCCACCGCCGTTACCCCCTAAGCCCCCACCGCTGTCACCCCGTAAGCCCCTGCCGCCGTCACCCCCTAAGCCCCCGCCGCTGTCACCCCCTAAGCCCCCGCCGCTCTCACCCCTAAGCCCCCGCCGCTGTCACCCCCTAAGCCCCCGCCGCCATCACCCCCTAAGCCCCCGCCGCTGTCACCCCCTAAACCCCCGCCGCTGTCACCCCCTAAGCCACTGCCGCCATCACCCCCTAAACCCCCGCCGCTCTCACCCCCTAAGCCCCCGCCGTTCTCACCCCCTAAGCCCCGCCGCTCTCACCCCTTAAGCCCTCGCCGCCAAGCCTCCGCCGCCGCTGTCACCCCCTAAGCCTGTCCGCCCCTGCCGTCACCCCCTAAGCCCCCACCGCTGTCACCCCCTTAAGCCCCCACCGCTGTCACCCCCTTAAGCCCCCGTCGCCGTCGATCACTTACATGCCTTCTTCTTCATCTGATCCTCCGTCCGCTCCAGGAGTCCTTCGTCCGTCCCCGGAGGTCTTCTGTCTTCTTTCCGCCATCTCCGGCTCCGACGTCCTCTTCACTTCCCATAGCGATACAATGGATGAAAAATCGTCCATTCTATGTCTATGGGAAGTGAGACGCTCTTCTGATTGGTCGCCGTCAGCACAGAGCGACCAATCAGAAGAGCGCCTCACTTCCCATAGAGATACATAGAACCAGGGGCCCGGCCATAAAATCGCCGACATAGCGCTATTTTCGGGCACGGGGCTCGGCTCTGATCGGTCGTTCCACGGCTCCGGAGACTCGCTTCGCGGCCATTGCTCGCGCCTTAGCAATGGCTCGCAATCATTGCGAGTCGTTGCCGATGCGCCAGCTATCGCCGCCAAGCGCTCATTGCGAGTCTCCGCCCCCGTGGAACGACCGACCACAGCCGAGCCCCGTGGCCGAAAATAGAACCAAGGGCCCGGCCATAAATTTTGCGATACACCGCTAATGTATCTCTATGGAAAGTGAGGCGCTATTCTGATTGGTCGCTCTGTGCTGCCGCCGACCAATCAGAAGAGCGCCTCACTTCCCATAGACATAGAATGGGCGATTTTTCCTCCATTCTATCTCTATGGGAAGTGAGGCGCTATTCTGATTGGTCGGCGGCAGCACACAGCGACCAATCAGAATACCGCCTCACTTCCCATAGACATAGAATGGATGATTTTTCCTCCATTCTACCTCTATGGGAAATGAGGCGCGATTCTGATTGGTCGGCGGCAGCACACAGCGACCAATCAGAATACCGCCTCACTTCCCATAGACATAGAATGGATGATTTGTCCTCCATTCTACCTCTATGGGAAATGAGGCGCGATTCTGATTGGTCGGCGGCAGCACACAGCGACCAATCAGAATACCGCCTCACTTTCCATAGAGATACATTAGCGGTGTATCGCAATATTTCTGCCCGGGCCCCTGGTTCGATTTTCGGCTATTGGGCTCAGCTCTTGCTGGTCCAGGAAAATCGCAAGGGACCGACGTGCCGGACTTACCGCGTCTGCAACTACTCACCTATCTATCTCTCTATATCTATCTATCTCTATTTATTTAATTATCTATCTCTATATCTATTTCTCTATGTATCTATTTTTCTATCTATATTTTGATCTATCTATCTATCGATCTATCTATCTATCGGTCCAACGACCGACCACAGCCGAGCCCCTTTGCCGAAAATAGAACCAGGGGCCCGGCCAGAAATTTCGCGATACACCGCTCATGTATCTCTATGGGAAGTCAGGCGGTATTCTGATTGGTCGCTGTCTGCTGCCGCCGACCAATCAGAAAAGCGCCTCACTTTTAGCGGTAAATTTGAATCTCTAAGTCCTCCATTCTATGTGTATGGGAAGTGAGGCGCTATTCTGATTGGTCGGCGTCACAACACAGCGACCAATCACAAGAGCGCCTCATTTCGCATAGAGATAGAATGGACGGTTTTTCGTCCATTCTATCTCTATGGGAAGTGAGGCGGTATTCTGATTGGTCGGCGGCAGCAGACAGCGACCAATCACAATTCCGCCTCACTTCACATACAGATATAATGCGAGATTTACACTTTCAAATTTTCCGCTAAAAGTGAGGCTCGATTCTGATTGGTCGGCGGTAGCACACAGCGACCAATCAGAATACCGCCTCACTTTCCATAGAGATACATTAGCGGTGTATCGCGAAATTTCTGCCCGTGCCCCTGCTTCGATTTTTGGCCACTGGGCTCGGCTCTTGCCGGTCCAGGAATATCGGAAGGGACCCACGTGCCGGACTTACCGCGTCTGCAACTACTCACCTATCTATCTCTCTATATCTATCTATCTCTATTTATTTAATTATCTATCTCTATATCTATTTCTCCTTGTATCTATTTTTCTATCTATATTTTGAGCTATCTATCTAGCTATCTATCGATCTATCGATCTATCTATGTATCGGTCCAACGACCGAACATAGCCGAGCCCGTGGCTGAAAATAGAACCAGGGGCCCGGCCTGAAATTTGTCGATACAACGCTAATGTATCTCTATGGAAAGTGAGGCGCTATTCTGATTGGTCGCTGTCTGCTTCCGTCGACCAATCAGAAAAGCGCCTCACTTTTAGCGGTAAATTTGAAACTCTAAGTCTTCCATTCTATCTCTATGGGAAGTGAGGCGCTATTCTGATTGGTCGCTGTCTGCTGCCGCCGACCAATCAGAAAAGCGCCTCAGTTTAAGCGGTAAATTTGAAAATCAAAGTCGTCCGTTATATGTCTATGGGAAGTGAGGCGCTATTCTGATTGGTCCGCGTTAGCACACAGCGACCAATCAGAAAAGCGCCTCACTTCGCATAGAGATAGAATGGATGATTTTTTGCCCATTCTATCTCTATGGGAAGTAAGGCGCTTTTCTGATTGGTCGCTGTGTGCTGGCGGCGACCAATTAGAAAAACGCCTCACTTTCAGCGGTAAATTTGAAAGTCTAAGTCGTCTATTCTATGTCTATGGCAAGTGAGGCGCTTTTCTGATTGGTCGGCGGCAGCACACAGCGACTAATCAGAATAGCGCCTCACTTTCCATAGAGATACATTAGCGGTGTATCGCCAAATTTCAGGCCGGGCCCCTGGTTCTATTTTCGGCCACGCGGCTCGGCTGTGGTCGGTCGTTCCACGGGGGCGGAGACTCGCAATGAGCGCTTCACGGCGATAGCTGGCGCATCGGCAACGACTCGCAATGATTGCGAGCCATTGCTAAGGCGCGAGCAATGGCCGCGAAGCGAGTCTCCGGAGCCATGGAATGACCGATCAGAGCCGATCCCCGTGCCTGAAAATAGAACCAGGGGCCCGGCCATAAAATCGACGACATAGCGCTATGTATCTCTATGGGAAGTGAGGCGCTCTTCTGATTGGTCGCTCTGTGCTGACGGCGAGCAATCAGAAGAGCGCCTCATTCCTTCATCTATTCCTATGGAAAGGCGCCCTCCAATCACAATCACGGCGCCTTTTTTGAAAATACACAGCGACCAATCACATTCATGGCGCCATCTTTCTGAGGTTGCCGCCTACCAATGAGATAAGGCCGCTTATTTATAGCGCCAAATTTGAATCTTCCACCTCTTTGTATCCTGTTTGAGGGAGAACGAGAACCTAACGCTGGACCATCTGTTGGACTCTATTTCTGCCGAGATATCCATCCTTCGTGAGGGTCTTTGAGGGAGAACTAGAAGCTACCGCTGGACCATCTGTTGGACTATATTTCAGCCAAGATATCCATCCTTCGTGAGGGCCGTCGGGAAGCAAGCGCCGGATCGGCTTCTGCGATTTATCAGCTAAGATATCCTTTTTGAAATATACCTTTTCACATCAGAGGCTATATTCCTGATGCTAACTTTTATTTTCACCTCTTTTGCAATCTTTTTTTTTCACCACTTTTACTATGTTGCGCCATGCAGCGCCAATCGGCGCTGCATGGAGCCTGCGCCACTGTTCGGACACTTCGTCGCTGCAAGCGCCGACTTCTGCGCTACAAGCGCAAACTTCGGCGCTTCTAGCGGCCTCCGCGGTGCATCGGCCCGCTGTGGCCGAACACTGATTCAGGCGCTGCCCATACAAGTTTCCGCTGTTTCCGCTGACCGCCGACCAATCGAATTCTCAGCGTCTTTTCCCATAGAGATGCATTGAGAAATGAGGCGCGATTGTGATTGGTCGCTGTGTATTTTCAAAAATGGCGCCGCGATTGTGATTGGTCATGGTAGATGGCGCTCTGATTCCGATTGGTCGGCGGTCAGCGGGGAAAGCCGTGCTTTCCCTGCCGAGGCCCTGGTTCCATTTTCGGCCATAGTGCTTCGTGCCATCGGCCTTCGATTTTTTGGGGATTTCATTAGTTTGATTTTATTTTCATTAGTTAATGTTATTAAGATTTTAATTTTATATATATATATATTTTTTTTTTTTATCTAAATATAGTAAGGTCTTATTTTGAATTGAAGTTTTATTTTTGGATTAGTTTTATTTTTTTTTTTTTTTTAGTTCATGTTATAAATATTCTATTTTTATACATTTTTATTTTATTTTTTTATGTGCATTTATTTATTATTATGTTATTTTATTTTTAATGTACTGAATTTTTGCCATTCCGAAAGATGGAGGAATGAGGCGCCAATGTGATTGGTCGCGGTGTATTTTCAAAAATGGCGCCGTGATTGGAGGGCGTCATCCCATACGGATACATGGAGGAATGTGTCATATATGATACAGTCTATATAGAGTCTAATGCATGGGTATAATGAGACACATGAGACATACGCTTCTTAAGCAGCTCTTGTATTGCTTCATACAAGTTAGTGCATCAACAGGATAACATAAATGTAGTTGCAGAGTGCAAGGCAAACAACCAAGGACATCAGAGCATTAAAGCATAGCATAAGTCATTCAGAGTCCATTACTTTCCTGTCAGATGTTGCTGGCAAACAGGATGATTCCAGGCAGAGTGAATCCAGGCTTCAGAGAGCAAGACACAAACTGGTTGCAGACCTGATTCTGGAGCACAGGTTAACCAGCTGAAGTAGTTTAAAAGGGCAATTGGCAAGAAACAGGGCAGGGACATCAAAGCTGAGGACTCCATATTGTTTGAGGGCAAGAGTCAATGCACAGGACAGGAAACAAGATGGCCGACGACAAGCTGAGAACTCCATATTGGTTGAGGGCAAAAGTCATTACACATGACAGGAAACAAGATGGCCGACAAAATACACTAAATGCAAACATAACAGATATAGCAAAAGAGACTGAAAACCTTACATTACTCCCCCCTTAGGGACAGCCTCTGGATGGCCCCAGTCCAGGCTTTCCCGGGTACCTCCGATGGAACTGGCGGAGTAACCGAGGAGCATGGAGATTGGAGGCCGGCTCCCACGAGTTGTCCTCAGAAGAATAGCCCTGCCACTTTACCAGGTATTGCACCCCGTTTCTACGCAACCTGGAGTCCAGGATCCTTTCCACGACAAACTCCTCCTGGCCATCGATGAGTACCGGAGCAGGAGGGGAAGAAGAACGACCAGGGAATGAATTGGGAGTCACAGCCTTTAGTAGAGAAACGTGGAACACGGGGTGAATCCTCATAGATCTTGGAAGTTGAAGGCGACAGGCAACGTTGCTGACGAGCTTATTAATCTTATAGGGCCCAACGTACTTATGACCCAATTTGGATGATGGTACTCTCAATTTAAGGTTCTTAGTTGACAGCCAGACCAAATCTCCTACCTTGAAGGTTGGTGCAGGTTTACGAAACCTATCTGCCGCTTTTTTATACCTGTCCTGAGCTGATTCCAGATTCTCTTTAAGCAGATCGAGGTTCCTTTGTAGAGAGGTGATTCTGTCGGCTACAGCTGGAAGAGATGAATCTATGGGAAGTCGAGGAAGGATGTTAGGATGATAACCCAAATTGGCATAAAAGGGTGACTGCTTGGTGGAAGCGCTCTGCGAGTTGTTATAAGAGAATTCAGCCAGTGGAAGCAAATCCACCCAGTCATCTTGTAGGTGGCAGATAAAACAGCGGAGATACTGTTCTAGGGTCTGATTAGTCCGCTCGGTTTGTCCATTTGTCTGCGGATGAAAGGCAGAAGACAGGTTAACTTTGATGTCCAACGCAGCACAGAAGTGCTGCCAAAACTTTGAAGTGAATTGCACCCCTCGATCAGATACAACCTCATCCGGTACGCCATGCAGGCGAAACACATTTTGAATGATTAAGTCCGATGTGTGTTTTGCAGTGGGTAGACCAACACACGGAATGAAATGGGCTGCCTTTGTTAACCGATCCACCACCACCAGAACTGTGTTCTTTCCTTGAGAGGTTGGCAACTCCACAATGAAGTCCATAGATATGGATCCCCATGGACGGGATGGAACGGGTAGGGGTTGTAATAGACCCGTAGGCGAAGATCGTGGAGTCTTGCATCTGGCACAGACTTCGCAAGAAGTGACGTAACCTAGAACATCTCTTCTGTATGTGGGCCACCAAAAGAAGCGAGACAGGAATTCTTGAGTCTTCAGAACTCCTCTATGCCCCGCTATCTTAGAATCGTGGACGAGTTGCAGTACTCTCACCCTGACTGCTTCAGGAATATACAGGCGTTGCCCCTGAATCCACACACCGTTCTTATATACAAGACTTACTTCACAAGACGGTTGTGCCAGCCAGGGATCCGTATGGTATGCTTCCTTGATGTCGTTAAGCAAGTCTTGATTATGAAGCACTCCCAGGAACCTGGAATCAGAGATAACAGTCTTACGAGACGTGAGTGGAATTGTCTCAGTTGAGTAGAGTCTAGACAACGCATCGGCCTTTCCATTACGCGATCCTGGCCTATAGGAGATAACAAAACTGAATTGGTTTAAGAAAAGACTCCAACGAGCCTGGCGAGGAGTCAAGCACTTAGCCGATCTGATAAACTCAAGATTGCGGTGGTCAGTCAACACGATTATCTGCTGCGCAGCTCCCTGAAGGTGGTGTCTCCATTCCTTGAAGGCTGCGATGATGGCCAACAATTCTCTATTACCCACATCATAGTTCCGTTCTGCAGGAGACAACCGCCGGGAAAAGAAAGCACAGGGATGTAAGACTTCTTTCTCACCTGTCCTCTGGGAGAGGATAGCTCCGATGGCACTGTCTGAGGCATCCACCTCTATTATGAAGGCCAGTTCAGGGTTAGGATGCACCAGAATAGGTGCCGTGGTGAATTTCTCTTTCAAACGGGAAAATGCTTCTTGAGCCTGGGGGGTCCAGGTAAAAGCAGAGTTCTTGCGGGTAAGCCGCGTAATGGGAGACACAACCTCAGAAAAGTTCCTGATAAAACGCCTGTAGAAATTAGCAAACCCTATAAAGCGCTGGACCTCCTTCACATTCTTGGGGACCGGCCAGGCTTTAATGGCTTGGATCTTACCCTCATCCATACTAATTCCTCGTGATGACATTACATACCCCAGAAATTGGATCTCCGTTCGATGGAATTCGCACTTCTCCAGTTTGATATACAGATGGTGTTGTCGAAGGCGTTCTAAGACCATCTTCACATGTCTGTGATGCTCCTCTGTGGAATTAGAAAAAATCAAAATATCATCCAAATAAATGACAATGAATGTATCCAGGAGGTCCCTAAAAACGTCATTCACCAAATGTTGGAAAGTTGCTGGAGCATTACATAAACCGAACGGCATTACTAGATATTCAAAGTGTCCGTAGCGTGACCTGAAAGCTGTCTTCCATTCATCCCCAGGTCTAATGCGGACCAAGTTATAGGCCCCACGGAGATCCAACTTTGTAAAGAGTTTTGCATGCCGTACTCTCTCCAATAATTCAGGGATCAACGGTAGTGGGTAACGGTTTCTGATCGTGATTTTATTGAGCTCCCGATAGTCTATACAGGGCCTAAGAGATCCATCTTTCTTCTTCACAAAGAAGATTGGTGCACCAGCAGGAGATGAAGAGGGGCGTATGAAGCCCTTGGCTAGATGTTCGTCTATATAGTCTTTGAGAGCCTTTAGCTCAGGCCCTGCCAAAGAGTAAATCTTGCCAAAAGGTATTCCCGCACCTGGTAACAGGTCTATTGGACAGTCATATGGACGGTGAGGGGGTAGCAGGTCTGCGTTCCTTTTGTCACACACGTCAGCATACTCACGGTATATGGCTGGTAGCTCAGAGACTGATGTTGGTCCTTTAGGAATGGAGCAGACTGAAGCTTCTGGACTTATCTGTTTCTCTGGAAAGTGCAGTTCTTTAGTTTCCCAGTTAATCGTAGGATTCTGAGCCTGCAGCCACGGCAGTCCTAGAATAATAGGGAAATGAGGAGAAGAGATGAGCATAAATGACAGACTCTCTTGATGGTCATTACCCATGAGGACCTTTAAGGGCTCCGTCTCCTGATCCACTGGTCCAGAGTTTAACAGTGAGCCATCTACGGTCTCCATCTGTACAGGAGTAGCCTTCTTTACTGAACGTACTCCAAGTTTCTCAGCGAAGGAGATGTCCATAAAATTGCCGCTTGCCCCTGAATCAATCATAGCGGAGGTAGATACCCAGACAGAGTGAACCCTGAGCTTGAGGGGAATAAAGCAATGAGAATTGTTGTTCTTACAACTCAGCTGGGAAACCGCTGAAAAAACCTGAAAAACTGCTGCAGTAACACGTGCATCCGGCTCAGAGATAACAGAGTTCAAGTCTGAGTAATCAATGTCTGTATCCTCTACTCTCTCTGGGATCTGTGGTTCGGACCTGACAGAACCCCTCTCACAGCACTCGCAGTGTATGATGGCTGCAGTTGTCTTACGAGAACGACTGGGGCAGTTTATAATGAAATGTCCTGACTTACCGCAATAGAAACACAGATTTTCCTTTACTCGATGTTCCTTACGTGCATCACTGACCCGTCTCTGTAAAGAGTCCACCTGCATAGGCTCAGGTTCGGGTTCTCGTATAATCCTGCTCAAGGACTCCTTAGCTGGAGAGGGAGGAAATAAATGATTAGTGCGCTTTATCTCCGACCATCTCTCCTGTCTGCGTTCAGTAAGCCGAGCATCGATCCGAATACAGTAGTTGATAAAATCTCCTAATGCTGTAGGTGGGTCGGCACGAGCGAGTTCGTCCTTAATCACAGAGGATAATCCTTTCCGGAAAACCGACTTCTTAGCAGAGCTATCCCAAGTGGTGTCGAGAGCCCATCTCCGGAAATCCAAAGCATACTCCGCTACCGAGCGCTTACCTTGGCTTAAAGTTAACATGGCTGATTCCGCTGTAGCACCGCGGTTTGGATCATCGAATACCTGCCCCATAGCTGAAATAAAAGCATCAAGATTATTTAGACAGTCATCATCAGTCTCAATTAGGGGGTTTGCCCATGTGAGAGCTTTGTTGGAGAGTAGCATAATTATTGTCAATACTTTAGATCGCTCAGTAAGGAACTGTGGCGCATGAGCCGCAAAAAACAGTTTGCATTGATTAATGAATCCCCTGAATTTTTCCCGTTCACCGCCAAAACGGAAAGGTGGTAGCTTGGGGATTCCAATAACCGGGGTTGAAGTTGGGATGTGGACGCGTCCCTCCAGAACCTCAATCCGGGTTCGTAAGTCCTGCGTGGTTTGTCCGAACACCTGCAGATTATGATCACCGCGATCCCGCAGGCTTGCAAAGCTGGTCTTCAATGCCTGTAGGTCAGCAAGGATTGAATCCGTCACGTCGCACAGATGTTTAACGGGGTCCTCCATATTCCCAGAAGCTGCACGGCAGAGAGGCTGGAAAGGAAGAAAAGGAGCACAATAGTGTTTACCTGTGGTAACACTCCTGACTTAAAAGAAGGGAATGTGCTCACCTGGAAAGGTTGTGAGAAGCCACAACCACTATCATCACATATATCGATATCTCAGATCCACGGTCTGCAGCAGCTCTCCAATGGCAAAAGATCCAGAAATCTCTATACAGGTGGCAGCAGATGCAGCACTGTCCTAGACCCAGCAGACTCTATTATGGCTCCAGAATCTGTCATATATGATACAGTCTATATAGAGTCTAATGCATGGGTATAATGAGACACATGAGACATACGCTTCTTAAGCAGCTCTTGTATTGCTTCATACAAGTTAGTGCATCAACAGGATAACATAAATGTAGTTGCAGAGTGCAAGGCAAACAACCAAGGACATCAGAGCATTAAAGCATAGCATAAGTCATTCAGAGTCCATTACTTTCCTGTCAGATGTTGCTGGCAAACAGGATGATTCCAGGCAGAGTGAATCCAGGCTTCAGAGAGCAAGACACAAACTGGTTGCAGACCTGATTCTGGAGCACAGGTTAACCAGCTGAAGTAGTTTAAAAGGGCAATTGGCAAGAAACAGGGCAGGGACATCAAAGCTGAGGACTCCATATTGTTTGAGGGCAAGAGTCAATGCACAGGACAGGAAACAAGATGGCCGACGACAAGCTGAGAACTCCATATTGGTTGAGGGCAAAAGTCATTACACATGACAGGAAACAAGATGGCCGACAAAATACACTAAATGCAAACATAACAGATATAGCAAAAGAGACTGAAAACCTTACAGAATGAGGCGCGATTGTGATTGGTCGCGGTAGATAGCGGTTTTATTCCGATTGGTCGGCGCTCAGCGGGGAAAGCCGCACTTTCCCTGCCGAGCGCCTGGTTCTATTTTCGGCCATAGTGGTCGGCGGCATCGGGGTCACCGCTTTTAGCACGGAACGCCGCGCTTGGAGCGGCAAACTCGGCGCCAAATTGTGGGAGTGTGTGCGATTTTATGCCGGCGCTCAGCGGGGAATGCGGCGCTTTCCCTGCCGAGCGCCTGGTTCGATTTTCGGCCACGGCGTTTGTGCACCTTGGAAGTGTCTAGCTACGCCCCGCTGTGTTGTGATTGGACAGCGGCAACTTTACAGAGTAGCGCTGTGATTCCGATTGGTCGGCGCTCAGCGGGGAAGGCCGCGCTTTCCCTGCCGAGCGCCTGGTTCTATTTTCGGCCATAGTGGTTGCCGGCATCGGGGTCGCCGCTTTTACCGCGGAGCGCCGTGCTTGGAGCGCCGAACTCGGCGCCGATTTGTGGGAGTGTGTGGCGGCGCTCAGCGGGGAAAGCTGAGCCACACACTCGCACACACTTCCAGAATTCGGCGCCGAGTTCGGCGCTCCAAGCACGGCGTTCCGTGCTAAAAGCGGCGACCCCGATGCCGCCGACCACTATGGCCGAAAATAGAACCAGGCGCTCGGCAGGGAAAGCGCGGCTTTCCCCGCTGAGCACCGACCAATCGGATGCTCAGCGCCATCTTCTGAAGTTGCCGCCAGACCAATCATAGCACAGCGGGGCGGAGCTACATACTTCCATGCTACGACCGACCTGAGCCGTGCGCTCTGGCCGAAAAGAGAACCAGGCGCTGGGCATCCAAGTCGCCGGTCTCCCCGCTGAGCGCTGACCAATCGGATTCACGGCGCCATGTTTTTGAAGATTCCGCTGCCCAATCACACAGCGGCTGGCGTCTGCCGCTATTTTATGAATGAACATTACGCGTCCGTCATCTTAAAGCGCGAAATTTAAATTTTTTTCAGTATTTAAAACCTAAAAAGCTGTTTTCACAGTACAATATCACATCAGAGTATATTTTCCTAATGCCTATGCTTTTATTAACCCCTTCTTTATACAAATTTCATATGAGCTACATTTCATGTAGCTCATATGATCTGTTTTTTAATACCTTTTTAAACTCTTCTATTCTATTTGTACTCCAGTTGCTATCTCACTATGTGCTGTACTAAGGTCAATTTCTACATTAACCTCTTCTATGCCATTTCCATTTTAATTTTGTGTCACACTGTTTTATAGGGTTCAAACTGCTACATTAACCCTTTCCATTCTGTTTGCTATTCAGTAACTGTGTCACTATGTGCTGTACTCATGACATTTGAAAATTAACCTGTTTTATACCATTTGTTATTTATTTTCTTATCCACACTGTTTTATAGGATGTAAGTAGTACATTAACCCCTTCTATTGTCTTGGCTATTCACTGCCTATGTCACTATGTGCTCTACTACTGGCATTTGGAAACTACCTTTTTTAATACTATTTGTAATTTTATTGATCGTGCAGTATTTTGTACACGTGCCAGTGGTACATTAACCCCTTACAGACTGTTCTTTATTTTATTTGTACTTGCAGTGTGTCATTAGACTGTTAGGAGTACATTAACCCATTATATGCCATTTTGCTTATATTTCATACTAATGAGTCTGTAGGACTACTACCTGTCTTATATTTAACAGTTTGGATGTAATGCTACCTTACCACTGCCTTATTGTTGTGCCAGTGGGACATTAACTACTTTTACATAGAAAATATATTGGTTGCATGGCATTTTGCACTATATCACCCACTGGGGCACCTTTCATACGCGCGTTGTACATGCACATTTACATAATTCTATAACATGTGGTAATATTCTGAATCTTTATGCACGTTCACCATCCCCGCCACCAGGGGTGCAGTTGCTTAAGGTCCCGCTACAGTGCCCGATTAATGTTCATTTTTACATTGGCCTACCTGTTTCACCATGTACTGCGGAATTTGCCTTATTTCTTTTTTCACCCTGCTTGGTCACATTGCGCCATTTGACGTTCGCCGTTAATGCCGCTATTTCCCCAACTGCAGGGAGAAAAATAAAAACAACTTTTTCCGCAATAATCACAAAACCATAAATTCAAGGTAAAAATGACCGCTACCTTTGCCATTTTGCCCCAACTTCTGTAATTCCACCCCTGCTGGCGGTTATGTGGAACTTGCCGTCATATCGGTACTTTAACCGCTTTTTTTAAAATGTTGGAGCTCTGCATTTACAACGCGCGTCTGAAAGGGCCCTTACATCCATTTGTTTTGCCTTCAAGTCTCTTTTTAAGGACTTTTAACACACTGATTTCCATTCACAACTCCATACAGTCAACATCATTAAATATTTATTTCGTACTCTAAAGACGTCCTTGATTTGCTTTTCACAGGTTATTGAAATACACACTTTATAAATAGGCAAAAACAATAAAAGTAAATAGTTATTATTGATTGTTTCCTTAACTAACACACTCTAGCTCATTTTTGATTGGATTCACTGCGTATTCTTACGAAGATGAGCTCTCCAACAAAAGATATCACTCTTGCCAAGGAGGCTGCATCTACACCTAAGAAGAAGCGTGCAGAGGAGACTTCGGAAGAGACACGTCTTCCGTTAGATCGTGAGAAGGCTGCTAAGGCAACATGCACTGCTGAGGAGACTTCGGAAGAGACACGTCTTCCCTTAGATAGTGATAAGGCTGCTAAGGCGAAACGCACTTCTGAGGAGACTTCAGAAAATAGACGTCTTCGCTTAGATCGTGTTTAAGGCTGCTCAGGTCAAACGCATTGCAGAGGAGACTTCGGAAGAGAGACGTCTTCGCTTAGATAGTGATAAGGCTGCTAAGGCGAAACTCACTTCTGAGGAGACTTCAGAAAAGAGACGTATTCGCTTAGATCGTGTTAAGGCTGCTCATGCGAAACGCATTGCAGGGGAGACTTTGGAACAGAGACGTCTTCGCTTAGATCGTGCTAAGGCTGCTAAAGTGATACGCATTGCCAAACTCTCTTCTCCACTGAGACGTTTTCGGTTGGATGCTTTGAAGAAACTTGTTTCTGAACTGTCTTCCGAAGAAAGAAGCCAACGAATGGCAAAAAGAGCCATGGCTGAGTGTCGCAGACGCAAACAACAAAAAATTCCAGTCACTGAAGAAACGTCTGACAAAGATAGTACTCCTGCCTCTTCCTCTACTGACATTCTACAAAGTGAACAGCCTTTAACACCTCCTATGACCTCCATGGGAAAAACAAAAGCAAAGCTTGACAAGGAGGCTGTGCGTATGCGCAAGAAGCATGCAGAAGAGAGTTCTGAAGAAAGACGACTTCGCTTGGACAAGGAAAAGGCTGCTTTGAAGACACGGCTTTCAAAAGAGTCTTTGGAAGGAAGGACGGAACGATTAGGCAAAAAATCAATGGCTGCGCGTCAAAGACGCAAACAACAAAAGTTAATGCCTACAGGAGATCTGTCTGACCCTCATACTGCTGACACCTCTTTGTCTGACCCTCATACTGCTGCCACCTCTTCGTCTGAATCTCATACTGCTGCCACCTCTTCTTCTACTGTGTTAACTACAACTGAACAGCCTGTACCACATCGCAAGGCCACATGTAAACGAAAACACTCTGCTGAGGAGACGCCATACAGCAAACAGTCTAACATTATCCGCAAAAAAAGGACAACACAGATGCGTCAAGATACGCTGTCTCCTACGTCTAAACAACTCCGCTTGACCCATTTGGCTGCATCACGTCGTGACGTACGCAAAAGTTCCTCCACTTCAACATTGCAAGACCCAGAACGGAATATATATATGCAACTTCTTCATTTCTTGAATGTTTTGATTCTACGTCCCTTCCACGTCTCATCTATGTAGGATTACACAATAAACATCTACATTTGTTATCTACACCTCTCCTACATCCAATGGGATTTACTGATCAGGATCATGCTATTCTAGAACATACCTGTGGTCCCATGAAGTTAATATGTGAACATTGTGAGGCTCTGCATTTTACTGCTGAACGCCCATCAGATCAACAGTTTAGTCTTTGTTGCCACAAGGGAAAAGTAAAGGTACCATTACCTCAATACCCGGAGGTCTTCCAACGCCTGCTGAAAGGAGAGAGTGAGTACAGTCGAAATTTGATGGAGAATATCAGGAGCATTAATAGTTCTTTTGCTTTTGCCTCCATGGGTGCCCATGTTTCTCTACCACCTGGACACGGCCCTTACTGTTTCCGTATTCATGGTCAAATTTATCATCGCACTGGAACACTCCATCCTGCTCAAGATCAACCTCCAGCATATGCACAACTGTACATTTTAGATACTGCAAGCGCTATAGAACAACGGCTACAGTCTCCAGAAAATGTTAAATGTCATCCTACTTTAATGAGTATCATTGCTCTTCAATTGGATAATATTAATCCGTTTGTTTCGGCCTACAAAATGCTACGTGACGTTGAATTAGAAGGCAGTAGAACATGGCACCGTCATGCCAAATATTATCATGGCCATTAAACAAGACAGACAGCAAGACCCTAGACGCTATAACAATCCTACTGTCAATGAAGTTGCTGTGGTCTTTGAACATGCTGATGGAGAGCCACCATTCAATAAAGACATTTTAATTCATTTGAAACCTGATCCAAATAACCCCTTGGCCCCATAAACACAGCAAGTCAGTATTCTACACAGCAATTTAGATGCATTACTGTATCCCTTATTTTTCCCTCATGGAGAACAAGGATGGCATGAGGGACTCAAGCATCAAGGCCAAAGTGAACGCAGGGTTACACAGCTCCAGTATTACTGCTATTTGTTGTCTGTATGGAATCGGTTCAATCCTGTCCTGAATGGTGGCAAACTAACGCAGCAGTACTTAGTGGATGCGTATGTGAAAATCGAGGCTAATCACTTAAATTTTATCCGTCAACACCAAAAGGATTTAAAAGTAGAGGATTATTGCGTACTCCAGGAACATCTCCTGAAAAAATCTATTGAGAAAGGTATTCCCATTGGCAAGACGGTCATTTTACCATCTTCCTTTGAAGGCAGTCCAAGAAACATGCATTAACGCTATCAGGATGCCATGGCTATTGTCACTAAATTTGGACGACCGGATCTTTTCGTAACCATGACCTGTAATCCTAAATAGAGGGAGATTAAAATCAATTTAGAGCCATGGCAGCGTGTGGAACATAGACCTGATTTAGTCGCCCGTGTCTTCAGAATTAAACTGGAAGCCCTATTAAAAGACATTAACAGTGGATTATTTGGCAAAGTTTGTGCAATGGTTCATGTTATTGAATTCCAAAAGCGTGGCCTACCACACGCTCACATTTTGATCATTCTGGATAGCAAATCCAAACTAAGAACTGAGGTTGAAGTGGATAATATAGTTTGGGCTGAAATCCCTGATCCAGAAGATTACCCTGTGCTCCATCAAATTGTGATGCAATACATGATTCATGGACCCTGTGGACAACACAACCCCAATTCTCCATGTATGGATCTTGGAAAGAGTAAGAAAGGTTTTCTTAAAGATTTCCAAACAAAAACAGTCTTAGCTGAGGATGCATACCCTACTTATCAAAGAAAGGAAGGATCATCCTTTGAACACCATTCAAAGATGATTGATAATTCTTGGGTTGTTCCCTATAACCCTTTCCTACTATTAAAATACAAGTGTCATATTAATGTTGAGGTATGTGCTTCCATTCAAAGTGTTAAATACCTATTCAAATATGTCTACAAAGGACATGATAAAGCCAATCTTGAAATTTGCCAAACTAACATCCACCATGATGAAACACATCAATTCATGGATTCAAGATACGTGAGTGCACCGGAGGCAGCTTGGCGAATCTTTGCTTACCCCATGCATAGACAATCGCACTCCATTATTCGTCTTGCCGTACATCTCCCACATTCTCAACCACTTTATTTTCATGAGGATGACTCTGTGGAAAACATCAGTTACACAATGCACAGAAAATCCACTCTTATGGCCTACTTTGAGCTGAATGAGAATGACCCACATGCTCAGGATTACTTATACCGCCAAATTCCAGAGCACTATGTTTGGAAACAAGGTGCATGGGAAATTAGAAAGCGAGGAGGTTCTTCAGTGATTGGAAGAATGTATACTGTCAGTATGAAAGAACAAAAACGGTACTATTTAAGGTTGTTGTTACTGCATGTCAAAGGAGCAACAAGTTTTGACAACATTAAGACTGTTAATGAAGTCACATACCCAACTTTTAAAGAGGCGGCATTAGCCCTTGGATTGCTGTTCGATGACAGTGTTTGGAGAAATACTTTATTGGATGCCTGTGTTCTCAACATGCCTGCACAGCTTCGTGATATGTTTGCATATATATGTATTTTTGGTCCTCCAGCTCATCCATTGGAGTTGTGGCAAGAATTTAAACAAGACTTTATCCAAGACTACTGCCATGCATATCACTCCAACACTGAGGAGTGTGAGAATTGTGAAGGATATGCTATGACTGATGTTCACAATGTTCTAAAATTTCATGGCAAAACTTTTACAGATTTTAATCCACCACGACCAAAAATAAAGCCACACATCGCTCCACAATACAACAAGGATGATGAGTTAAGAAGAGCTCACCAAATGAAAGCTAATTTAAATGACCAACAACTTTTGGCCTCTGATGCTATCAATCAAGCTTTACATGATAGAAGTCTACAACCTAAGTACTTTTTCATCAACGGTCCAGGTGGCAGTGGGAAAACATATCTGTATGATTTATCAATTCATGAACTAAGAGGAGAAGGCGAAATTGTTTCACCTGCAGCCAGTACAGGGATTGCAGCTAACTTACTGCAAGGAGGAAGAACCATCCATTCGCTTTACGGAATACCAATTCCAATAAATGAAACATCCGTTTCCAGAATTTAAAATTATACAGATGCTGCACAACATTTGAAAAGTACCAAACTTTTCATTATTGACGAGTCCACTCTGTTATCTAAATATGCATTGCATGTGATAGATCAACTTTTACGGGATGTCATGACAACAGATATCTCCAAGAAAAATACAACACCTTTTGGAGGGAAAGTCATTGTTCTGGGAGGAGACTTTCGACAGTGTCTGCCTATCATCCCTCATGGTACAAGAACTGACATTATAGAGAGTTGTATTAAATACTCACGACAATGGCAGCTTTTCACTCAATTGCCACTCTTCAACAACATGCGTTCCATTGATCCTGATTATAGCAGTTGGTTACTTCAACTGGGAAATGGTGAATTGTCCAATGATTTCAACCTTGGAGATGATATCATTGAAATCCCACAAGACATGATCTGCACTGGCTCACTCATACTTGCTATATTTGGTGAAAACATTCTCATTGATGTACATAACAATGAAAGCATTCAGATTGCTGCATCACATGCCATTCTTTGTCCTAAAAATGACCATGTGGATATGGTGAACTCTAAGGTTATGGATTGCATTGCTGGTGAATACACTGAATACATTAGTGATGATCCCATTGATCCTGATGAGACAGAAAATCCAGACCAATATCCAGTTGAATTTTTAAATTCACTCACACCAACGGGAATGCCTTCTCATCGCCTCAAATTAAAAATCGGTACCATTGTCATGCTTTTGCGCAACTTTAACAGCAGAAAAGGTCTTTGCAATGGGACTCGCTTGATTGTCATCGCTTGGTTTGACAAAATGATTCAAGCAGAAGTCATTACTGGGTCTGCAGAAGGAAATGTGGTGTTTATTCCAAGGATTGATTTATCTCCATCAGAGACTGGCTTACCTTTCAAGTTAAGACGTCGACAATTTCCCGTGAAGCCTGCTTTTGCCATGACCATCAACAAATCCCAAGGCCAAACACTGGAGAAAGTAGGGATTTTTTTGCCAGAACCCGTTTTTGGACATGGACAGTTATATGTGGCTTTTTCACGAGTGAAAAGACGATGCAATGTTAAGGTGAAAGTGCTGGATACACCCATTCAAGGCAAATTGCTGTCCAATAGTGAAAAACTCTTTAAAATAAAATATTATTGTAGAGAATATTTGTAGTAAATTCTTTAGATACATATTAGATTTAGATACATAGTTACTTTCTAATTAAACAAAAATATTACAATAAATTAGTTTAGTCATACATGTATAGGAATAAAAAAAAAAAAAAAAAAAATTAGTTTAGCCATAGATGTATAGGAATAGAAAAAAACAAACATACCAAAAAAAAACAATTTAGTTATAGATAAAGACATTATAATTCGTTATTAGATATAAAATAGTTATTTAAGAAATATAGTCGTTAGTGTTCGTTTTCACTACAAATATAGTCTATTAAAATATTTTACTTTAAATTCTTTAGATACATATTACATTTAGATACATTGTCTTTAATTAGAAAGTACATATGTATCTAAATGTAATATGTATCTAAAGAATTTAAAGGAAAATATTTTTATACACTATATATTTTTAGTGAAAACTAAAACTAACGACTATATATCTTAAATTACTACTTTATATCTAATAACTAATTATAATGACTTTATCTATAACTAAGCTAATTTTGTTGGCATTTTTTTTTTCTATTCCTATACATCTATGGTTAAACTAATTTTTTTATAATTTATTTTTTTTCTATTCCTATACATCTATGGCTAAACTAATGTATTCAAATATTTGTCTTTAATTAGAAAGTACATAATATTTGAATACATTAGTTTGTACTACATGTATTGTTCAGTGGCAGGGCGGACATGATGGGCATTGTAGTACATGTATTGTGCAGTGGCATGGGGCGGACATGATGGGCATTGTAGTACATGTATTGTGCAGTGGCATGGGGCGGACATGATGGGCATTGTAGTACATGTATTGTGCAGTGGCATGGAGCGGACATGATGGGCATTGTAGTACATGTATTGTGCAGTGGCAGGGTGTACATGATGGGCATTGTACTACATGTATTGTTCAGTGGCAGGGCGGACATGATGGGCATTGTAGTACATGTATTGTGCAGTGGCAGGGCGACATGATGGGCATTGTAGTGCGGCAAGTGTCATGTGGCAGGGCGGACATGATGGGCATTGTAGTACATGTATTGTGCAGTGGCAGGGCGGACATGATGGGCATTGTAGTACATGTATTGTGCAGTGGCAGGGTGTACATGATGGGCATTGTACTACATGTATTGTTCAGTGGCAGGGCGGACATGATGGGCATTGTAGTACATGTATTGTGCAGTGGCATGGGGTGGACATGATGGGCATTGGAGTACATGTATTGTGCAGTGGCAGGGCGGACATGCTGGGCATTGTAGTGCATGTATTGTTCAGTGGCAGGGCGGACATGATGGGCATTGTAGTGCGGCAAGTGTCATGTGGCAGGGCGGACATGATGGGCATTGTAGTACATGTATTGTGCAGTGGCAGGGTGTACATGATGGGCATTGTACTACATGTATTGTTCAGTGGCAGGGCGGACATGATGGGTATTGTAGTACATGTATTGTGCAGTGGCATGGGGTGGACATGATGGGCATTGGAGTACATGTATTGTGCAGTGGCAGGGCGGACATGATGGGCATTGTAGTACATGTATTGTGCAGTGCCAGGGTGTACATGATGGGCATTGTACTACATGTACTGTTCAGTGGCAGGGCGGACATGATGGGCATTGTAGTACATGTATTGTGCAGTGGCATGGGGCGGACATGATGGGCATTGTACTACATGTATTGTTCAGTGGCAGGGCGGACATGATGGGCATTGTAGTACATGTATTGTTCAGTGGCAGGGCGGGTATGATGGGCATTGTAGTACATGTATTGTGCAGTGGCATGGGGCGGACATGATGGGCATTGTAGTACATGTATTGTGCAGTGGCATGGGGCGGACATGATGGCCATTGTAGTGCTTCTATTGTGTAGTGGCAGGGCGGACATGATGGGCTTTGTAGTGCATGTATTGTTCAGTGGCAGGGTGTACATGATGGGCATTGTACTACATGTATTGTTCAGTGGCAGGGCGGACATGATGGGCATTGTAGTACATGTATTGTGCAGTGGCAGGGTGTACATGATGGGCATTGTACTACATGTATTGTGCAGTGGCAGGGTGTACATGATGGGCATTGTACTACATGTATTGTTCAGTGGCAGGGCGGACATGATGGGCATTGTAGTACATGTATTGTGCAGTGGCAGGGAGTACATGCTGGGCATTGTAGTGCAACCATTGTGATGTGGCAGGGCGGACATGCTGGGCATTCTACAGTGGCAAGTGTTATATGGCAGGGCGGACATGCTTGGCATTGTAGTGCTACAATTTGCTTTGACAGCGGAGAAAAAGCTGTTTATTACAATGTCAAACAAACTTTGTGTGAGGGTCCTTACTGCTGGGGCCGTTAGTGACCCAATAGACGGTTTGCCTTCTGTTCTCAAAAGTAACACCACGACACAAATCAAACATACGTTCTAACTAATAAATCAATTGACTATTGACACTGAAAAAACCTATGTCACACAACATACTAAATCCAAGGTGCGCATCGAAGTATTAATACCTTTATACATTGACTACATGGTTGCAAAAATTTATAATAATCGGGTTCTAAACAATTTGGATGGTGGCTCACTGGTTAGCACTGTATGGTGGCTCAGTGGTTAGCACTGTATATGGTGGCTCAGTGGTTAGCACTGTATGGAGGCTCAGTGGTTAGCACTGTATGGTGGCTCAGTGGTTAGCACTGTATATGGTGGCTCAGTGGTTAGCACTGTATATGGTGGCTCAGTGGTTAGCACTGTATATGGTGGCTCAGTGGTTAGCACTGTATACGGTGGCTCAGTGGTTAGCACTGTATGGTGTCTCAGTGGTTAGCACTGTATATGGTGGCTCAGTGGTTAGCACTGTATATGGTGGCTCAGGGTTAGCACTATATGGTGGCTTAGTGGTTAGCACTGTATATGGTGGCTCAGTGGGAATCAGAGGATATACAGGCAGATCTGTATGTCCCACAGTATTCCGGTAGCTCAGTGTGAAGCATTGCTTACACATGCAGCTGTTTGAATAGTAGCGTATACATGTGGCTGTCTTGTTTGCATAGTATATACATTATGTTCTGTGGATAGCAGACTATACAGGTGGCTACGTGGGTACGGCTGTTTACTGTCGTCTGCTTGTGTAGCACAATGTTTGCAGGCTTCTCAGTGTGTGCCGTAGTGTTATGACAGCTCTGTGGGTAGAATAGTATTTCAAGTCAGCTTTGTGGCTACCAGTAGAATACAGACATGTGACTGTGCTGCTGCTGATAAAATACACATAGGTGAGAGTGATGCTGATAAAATACACCCATGTGATACGGATGCTGCTGGTACTTGAGACTCAGTTGACAATCCTACTTGAACAATAAACACAGTTGAATGCTACAGGTAAAATACACACGGTGGAGAATGCTGATAGTGGTAAAATACACACTGGTGAATAATCTGCTGGCACAATATTTAAAGGTGACATTGCTGCTGGTAAATAAAACACAGAGGACACTTCAGCTGGTACAATACAAACAGTTGACAATTTTGATGCTGGTACAATACTAACACGTGGCAATGATGCTTCTGTTCCACAGTTTTACACATGCTATTCATCATCCTCTCCCATGTTGCGCACCCCAGTCCATGCCGACTGGTATCCTAATGCAAAACGCGTTGATCCCCTCTTCCCATCAGCTCCTTGGCCACGTAGGCCTTAAAAATAAAAAAACATCTCATGATCACCTGTCCATGCTCCATCTGCGGGAATGCCCTATGTTCATATGCAGTGTCCAGTACCTCGCGTGAAGTCACAGTAACATGCCCGCTCCTGTGACTGTAACCTGAGGCTAGGACATGTAATCATCAAAACTAATGGCTGTAGCCGGAATAGGAAAGGATATAACATGGTTTATACGTTATAACACATAACGTCCGTAGAAGATCAGGGGGAGAAGACTGCACTGCGCACCACACCGTGAGAGCTGTTTTCACTGCGTCAACTATGGGCAGAGAAGAACACCGCGTAACGCACGTGTCCAGCTGTGTGCAAGACAACGCAATTGCCGAACCTAAAAAATGTTACATTGCGGTTCACGTTGGCCGTTTAATTCACGACGCTCGCGGTGCTTGTCTCAGTTAAACATGGCTTGCGTACATACTTTGCGCAAACCATTAAAGTGCACACGTGGTGAATGCCGTATGACCTACAAAATAATGCACGTTGAAAACTGACAAATTGGTGATTACACATATCAATATTCTCCTGTGCACATATAGAGATATATATAGATAGAGAAATCTCTCTCTCTACACAGACACACACACATAAACACAAACATCACACAGACACACACACCACACCGAGCACCCCACCCACCCTATAGGGACACATGCACTCACCCCACAGGGACACAAAAAACAATGACACACACACAACACAGATACACACCACACAGAATTCAACACACAGGGACACATACATACCCCAGGGACACACACACCACACAGACAGACCCAGACGTGCACAAATGACCTCACACAACTCTCCTCATACATGTTGGCTGGAGATTTATTATGCTTACTATAGCTATCAATCACATCTATGCTTCTATTTTACTACAGGTCATTAGTATGACATTAAAATTACATTTGAAGCGCATCTCTTTGTGCTAAAGAGTATGTCTTATAAGGATAACGCAATATTATTTTACCTTATTTTGTATTTTCTTTTTTGAATTGTTTTTTAACTTAAATTTTCAGAGAACAAAACTTTATTTCTCCAATAACTTTTGAGACATCACTTCAAATATGTCCAATGAACAAGTAAGTGCTAATTTTTGGATCTTTAACATTGTAATCCCTCTGATTGTTGGTCAATAAAATATAAGAACCATTTAATTTTAAATTTAGTCTGAATTGCCCGGTACATCGACAACAGAACCAGATGACATCCCAAGCTGGACACTGCTACCTATCAGTGAACATTCCTTTACAGTGGATAATAACAACGTGCAATTGTGTTTGCACGATGATGAATATTTAGTTATTGTTGAAGAGCAGGTTAGTGAATATTTTATAAATATTAATAGAAATTTAATTAAATAAATGTTGTACTTTAACTTATGGTCATTCTTTATATTTGTAGGATTTGGAGGAAGATATGATTGAACAAGATGCGGACGTTCTTTTACACACTGACACTACCGCTAATATACCAGGTGACACTACTGATGACGTAAGTATACTTTATAATGATTATTTGATACCACATAAATTACATGTGAATAACTTTTGTTAACTATGTTAGAGAACATGTAATGTTAACATATATTGTATTTCAAAGTTTGTTATAGAAAACAGCATACCAAATCCTGCGCCACAGTCTGACTCGAGCGCTATGTATTTGTATATTATTTTTAGGAAAGCATATTTTTTCAGTTTTTTAACTTTTTTGGTTTTGTTGGTTTCGCATCAGGTTAGCTGAAGTGCACTGCCGGATCCCCGTTCCTCATCCATTGTGGGACTTGATGTATTCTTTGCGCAATAGTTCACCAATTTAGATTTTAAAAATTAAATTGTTTTGCACGATTTACGCACACTTTTGTTCGTGTTTATTCCTGTATTATTTGTACTTCAATTTCAGTTGATCATATTTGTAAACTCAATTTTAATGATGGTATGCATTATGTTCTGTTATGATTCACAGATGGAAATACTAAACCGCCAAATAGATGCCCGATTTAACCCATTGGGATCTCATATCGGAAGTTTTCCTACCAATCCTCTACTTTCAGAGAACCAACACTATATTGATTTCGAATATCCAGTACTGCCAACACGAACAGGAAGAACAGATTGGTGTTCATGTTTTCATTGTACTAACATGGACACAGATATAGAAAGTATTTGCTGTAAAGAAATAGAAAATGCAGTACCTTGGACACAGGAAGGATGTATTACACAGCACGAACTATTCTACACTGTTTTTGAACGTAGTGATGTATTCAACATACTTACAACTGCTATTATATTTGAAGAACCGTCATCAAGAGAAAAAAACAGGTAAAAAAAAAATGTTGAAAAATGGGGGGGGGGGGGGAATACTTTTACTAGTTACAACTAACATTTCTTTACACTCGACTGAAAAAACCAAATTTTCAAAATTTTGCATTTCTTCAGCAATTTGTATCAAAAATGTTTAAGTGATTTGTAACATTTTTCAATAACAGGTAGCGAAAATACATTTAATAATCTGCCTAAATGTACCCTTTACTAATTTGTATATGTGGTACTAATTTGTCAGGCTAAAATACATAAGTTAAAATCTGGCTCTAAAAATCTTCAAGTCCCAAATAATTTGATTTAGGGATAATAAAGTATTACAGGGAAACAAGTACCTAAATATAATCAGATATAGTGTTAAAACATGACCCTGAACCGGTGTAACACCTTTACAGGCATCCGTTGGTTGATTCTCAATGCATAATATATGTACAGATAATCGTTTATACACTTAATGGAGCTGGGATGGCTGGGCGTTTCATACAATTTGTTTGTGGGAGAGGATGAAATACTGTTGAGTTTTGCTTAACCTCACAGTCACTCGCAAGCACTCCCACATCAACGTCACTATGATTGTTAACACGCGTCCATGCATTAACTGGAGCGTGCCCGCCCATCCTCATCGCCTTCATCATAATCGTTGCTGCATTACGTGTCATTGACGCAAGGCAGAAACATTATGCGGCCACGGATGATGAAGTACGCGAGGTTGACGTTCGTGCACGCTTCTGTTTATGCGTGAACACGCCTTAACAATCATAGTGACGTTCATGTTGCCGTTATTGCCAGTCACTAGGTGGATCACCGAGACTCAATAGCATTGCCTCCCCTCTGACATCTATTTTGGAGGAAACGACCTATCGTCCCAACTACAGTAAGTTTATAAACTATTATCTGAACATATATTTTGCATTTGGAAGAAAGAAAACGATGCCTGTAAAGTTGTTACAAGGCTTCTGGGACAGGTTTTAACATTAGATATGACTAGATTAGGTAATTTTTTTTTTTTTTTTTTTTAATTTAAATTTTTACCAATGTTAAAATTTTGAATAATATTAAAGCCTATGACCATATTGACGTTAAATGGTGCTGGACTATCAATTAAAAATTTTCTACCGTAGTGAAGTGATGCAACTTTTTAAACTACTACAATCACCATGACTTTACTAAATAAATATTAAAGATTCATTGATTACATAACAAAACGAATAAAGTCAATAAGGTTTATTTTGAACGATTAATGGATATCAAAAGCGAGCATTATTGATTATTACAATCAGAAAAAGTTATTATTATGAAATAACATTTGATCATACAAAAGTTAGTTTGATTAAACTTATAAGGTCTTTATAGTTTAGCCATTCGAAGTCTTTCGATTTTGGTTTTCTTAACATCGTCTTTTAAAGGCATTTCTAATTCGGCAACATTCTTAGGTAAGCTTGGTGCTCTCGATTCCCAACCACTCCATGCATTTCCTTTAACAAGTTTAAGGACATCGACAATAATGTCATCAATGTAGTCTATTTTCATGTTTTCGTACACATTACGTACAAGCCATTTTTTTTTCCTTTAGGGACAAAAATTTTGGTTCTTAGTGTTCCAAGAGACTCTGTATTTGAACGTTCGCGTTGCACAGTGGCCTGTCTCTTGTCAACATTATTGTTGTGAGTCAAAATCGCTAGTTTAGTGCGCGCTTCCATCGCATCAATTCCAAAGCGGATGCGCTTGGTCCTGTACTTAAGTGCAAGGCTATGAAAGCTTTCTAAAGCTCCAGTGTGGCAATTATGAGTTAAAAATGTTAGGTCATTGAGCAGTACCTGACTCGTCACGACATTTTCTATTTTTTTATATGGCAGTGTATCCTTTTTCAACCACATCACATCCGTGTGATCGGATTCCTCAGTTAGATCTTCATGACTACATTGGTTACATATCTCACCCTCCCATTCATGTTCATTCACAATGTGATGTAGCAATGACAACCATTTTCCCTCCAAGATCTCTATTGCAGGTTTTTATACTCCACCAGAAATGATTTGCAATTTTGCCAATCCACGGTTTTATTGTACGACAGAGCCTTGTATTACTTTCCAGTGTGAGTTTTTTTTTAATGGATTTGGCATAATGCCATACATCAAATTGATGGAGGATGGTTTTGTAATCAATGCGCATTTTTTTTCTTATGCCGACATGCCGATCAGAGGCAAACATTTTGATATTTAAGCCTTCTGACAACAGACGATCCATGCAGAGCGAGAAACCAAATTTTTCCATACCGACTGAAGAATTACACTGTGTTCGCTGTACAACCTCAAAATCTAATATTTCATCTGTCAACATGTCCATTACGGTGTAAATGCAATATTTAGCACTATGGCCGGGACTATCACATTGTCCGTCTCCTATAATGCAAAGTGGTGTCGCTGTTCTTTTCAGTAACTGGTTTGTTTTTTCAATTTGCCAAGCTAAATCAATTGCAGAAAACAGAAAAGCATTTTGATATCGGAAAAATGTAGTTTCTGCAATACCAACAACTCCAGTTATTTTCATAAATTCATTAAATTTGTGAAAATTGAGACCGCTGCATAAAATTCCAGAGGCGAGCAATAGGTTGTCACAATAATAAGCACCCACCTTAGGTTGGGTTTGCATTACTTCAAAATTATGTCCATTAAAACACTGGGCTGTAATTGTACACGAAGAGCCGTACATTATTTTGTTGATATTCTTGATTTTTTCGTTGCAATTAACAGATTTTAAACACCTAACTTTATAAAGTAAAATATCTATACAGCGTTCAAACACCAAAAATTTTCTTTCTTTTATAAGATCTTTTTCACTTAATTCTGTATCATATTTTCTTTGCTGTGGTTCTTCATAGATAACAGATGCCATATCCACAAGGTCACTAATATTGCAGCTTGTCTCCACTGGTATGTAGTCTTTATCCATTGCCTCGGGAATACTATCACTTTGAGAAGAGGTTCCCAATTGGGCTACATCTATTCCTGCATCACTAACTTCTTTTATAGGGGACATGGGCTGTACACCTCCAAATAAAACTGGTAGTGGAGATTTTTCCGCGGCGATTACACTGCTTGCTAGGTGTCGTCTTTTTTTTAATGGTAAATCATCTCTATGTTGAGAAGCATGTTGTGTCGGTGTAGATGTCAACATTGGATTACTGCTATTCTGAGTTAATTGAACATAGTCTGATTCATCTGTTAAACGTGGAGGTTCTGTATTATCTGTGAGATGGATTCTGACCTCTGGCCTAGTAATAATTTCAGAATTGGTTAGATCAAAATAGGTTTGTGTTTCAGCATTTTTGAACATTACTGAAGCCTCTGTTGTCTCATAAATGTTTGATTGTTCTGTTGAAACACTTTGAGACTCCAAACTGGTAGACTCACCATAATCAATGGTTTTTTTAACTTGGCGTCTTCTTGTAAATGACTCATTAATATAAAACTCACCGTCTTTGATCGGCAGAAAAATTGTTGGTAAAGCGTCTTTTTTAAGTTTTTTTGGACCATCGTGTGGAATGTAACAATAAAATGTTTAGAACAAAGACGATACTTATTACTCATCTTATCTTCAAAAATCTTAGCAGCAATGTTGTCTATGTTCACAAATTGTTGACCTGTTTGTTGGAGCCAAAGTTTTATGCGCTCAATATTTCTCGGAAAACAATGATGAAAAACGGTTTGCGGAACTCCTGGTCCTGTTTTGCTGCCAGGGCAGTTTGAAATTATACAAGATGGCATGTTTGAATTCCGTATGTTCTTTAAAATATAATTTACTAAATGTGAATATTTCATAATCAAAAAATTGTGTAAAAAATAAACGTAAAGACTATTAAAACATTAAATTTATCACACAGATCTAACATAACAATGATCTAAATAATGATTTTTCAATATAATATTGAATATAAGTACATTAACAACACTATTTTTGTTGTTATGGTTAAAAATATGTTAATTAAACCAAACAATATGTAAAGACAGGAAAAATGTAGTCCAAGACTACAAAGCATTATTTAATGTAATGCAATAGTAACCTCAAACTTAAAATGGAGCATGGATGAGCACGCACTGCGGACATGGTAAGAATAATGTGATTACCGTGAATTAAAATGTATTTTGGCTATGACTCCGTGACAGTAACACTAACATCTGTGTTTTGCATAAATGACAAAGTTCTGCACTTATAGAATTAAAAAAATTAATTCAAATATATACTAGAGATAATTTACAAAAATAAAATCATTTATTGACCTTGAAGTACATGTGTAATAAGGTATGTGTCGAAGATTACAAAAATGTTTGTTTTGAAGGCATATTTAACATCAGTAGTTTAAGGAAAAAATTGCAAAATTTTTTTTTTTTAATTAAATTAACCAATATATTTTTTTAATGATGAGATACAGCAATACCGCATATTGCCAAAAAAAATTAACCCACCAAAAATGCCTGTGGGGGGGGGGAAGGAGGATAGTTTCAGCTAATATTAATCAAACGCAAATTAGAATTTATGGTGTGGTGGGTGGTGGCGCACAACACAATATAATGCATATGGTGTTTTCCGCAGCTCAACATAACTCAAGGAAGGGGTACGCAGCTATAATTCTGTTGGGGACCGTCGTGGTTTTGGTGAAGGGAGCGCTGCGCAATATGTACTAACTGGTCAGCTGCCTTCCCTGCAGTTCTGTACATTGCTGTCCCCGCGGCTCTGTCAGGTGATGTGCCCGCTGATTTGTCCCGTCCTGTGCGAGTGTGCATAATGTGCCCCAGGGCAGTGACATGATTATCGTTGCGGGCGCCTGGCAATGGGGACGCTGTATGCTTCCTCCTCCAAAACGCCGCGCAGGTGAGCCCTGCACCAATTCAGAACGCAGTGCCATTGTGTCATGTGATTGCCGCTGTGACACGTGACTCACGGGTCCTGAGGCAATCAAAGCGGAGGGGAAGTTACATTACATCACTGGCCCTGCCTTATCTTTGTTTGAGTGCCGCCTGGTCGGGGATTGTCAGGAGGAAGCATGAAGCTTACCCATTTACAGGCGCCCGCATCGATAATCATTTTACCATCCTGGGGCACAGCATGGAGAACATGACAGGAGGACACCAGCGGGCAGCACCGTACAGAACAGCAGGGACAACTTCGGATAGAACTGCACGGACGGCAACGGAACAGGTAGGAAGGTATGTGTGTGTGTATGCATGTGTATGTGTGTCTGTATGTGTGTATGTATGTGTGTCTGTGTATGGGTAGGTGTTTAGGCTTGGTGTCTGCAAAGATAAGTCACTGCCAGAAAATCAGACATGTTGCTCATTTATCCCCCCAAATAATAGAACACTTTCTTGTTTTCTGGTAAACACGGTAGATGTTGTGGTATATAATATTAATTTCATGAATAAATTATTTTTAATTTTATTTATTTTAATTATTAATTAGCCTTTTTTTATAAAAAAAAAAAATAATGCAATGTAAAGTAATATATTATTTATGTAGAACTGCTTCATGTTAAAATCACAATGTTCCTCTTTTGTTTGCAAACATTTTTCATTACTTTAAAGGCAACAAATTATTTTG
Source organism: Allobates femoralis (assembly GCA_033576535.1). Lineage (NCBI taxonomy): Eukaryota > Metazoa > Chordata > Amphibia > Anura > Aromobatidae > Allobates > Allobates femoralis. Next base: position 175,923,459 of record JARQOC010000006.1, on the reverse strand, counting down.
CAAACATTTTTCATTACTTTAAAGGCAACAAATTATTTTATTTTTTTAATAAATAATACACTTATTACTCCAAAGAGCGATCAGAAGAGCTGCATATCGTACCTTCACTGGTTGGGTTCACGGTTATCTTGGCAAAGGAAATCGTCGACCAGTGCCTTCATGTGTTGTTTCAAGAATTAGGAACATGTATCCCGATTAGTGATGGGCGAATCCTAAATTACTCGGAATCGCTTGACTCTAGCGAGTCCGAGCCCAGGACTCGCTACTCGTTGCGAGTCTAGCGAGTCCAATGTTAATGAATGGGGAAGCGAGTAATAGCGAGTAGTGTGAGATTTACAAATCGCAGATGTGTCTCGGAAGCTTCAGCCTGAAGCAATCCTAGTTTTGTCATTTATTTGCATTGCTCGTTTACTTTGTAAGTAATCGCTGACTCGCACAGATAAGATCCTGTCTTCTCTGTGTTCTGGCTGCCCCAGCTCCAGGGTCCTAGAGCCTGCCTGCTGCCTGATGTAGCAGTGCTGAGATTGTTCTCAGTCTGCTCATTCCCTGTGTACAGACATGAATGTCTGTGCACAGAGATGATGTAGCAGAGCTGAGATTGTTCTCAGTCTGCTCATTCCCTGTGCATAGAGATCTATATATATGCACAGGGGATGTAGCAGAGAGGACATCGCGTTTTGGATTGCGTCGGACGGAAGAGGATTTTTTTTAATTAAAGATGGAGTCCCTAATGGCTTTTTTTTTTATTTCTAATAAATTTTCTTTGTGTTGTGTTTTTTTAAAACAATTTAATAGAAATTCATGGCGGTCATGTCTAATATTGGCGTGACCGCCATAAATTTCGGGCTTAGGGCCAGCTGATAATACAAAGCTGGCCCTAACCCCTTTATTACCCAGCGTGCCACCGCTACCAGGGCCGCTGGAAGAGTGGGGTTCAGCGCCAGAGGATGGCGCTTCAATGAACGCGCCATCGTCTGGGGCGGCTGCGGGCTGCAATTTGCAGCGGGGGGTGCCCAGAAAGCTTGAGCATCCCTGCGCTGCGGATTCCAGCCCCCAGCTGCTTAGCTGTACCTGGCTAGACATAGAAATTGCACGGAGCCCCACGCATTTTTTTTAAATTATTTCATGAAATTCTGAGATTCTGACTCTGAAATTCATGAAATAATTTTAAAAAAATGCGTGGGGCTCCGCGCAATTTCTATGTCTAGCCAGGTACAGCTAAGCAGCTGGGGGCTGGAATCCGCAGCGCAGGGATGCCCAAGCTTTCTGGGCACCCCCCACTGCAAATTGCAGCCCGCAGCCGCCCCAGAAGATGGCGCGTTCATTGAAGCGCCATCCTCTGGCGCTGAACCCCGCTCTTCCAGCGGCCCTGGTGGCGGTAGCACGCTGGGTAATAAAGGGGTTAATACCAGCTTTGTTATACAAGCTGGTATTAAGCCCGAGATTCTTAATGTCAGGCCACATTTGACCCAGCCACTAAGAATCTCCAATAAAGGGTTAAAAAAACACAGAGAAAAATTTTTATTTGAAATAAAAAAAAAGCCATTAGGGACTCCATCTTTAATTAAAAAAATCCTCTTCCGGCCGACGTAGTCCAAAACGCGATGTCCTCTCTGCTCATCCCTGTGAATAGATAGATGTCTATGCACAGGGAATGAGCAGACTGAGAACAATCTCAGCACTGCTACATCATGTCTGTGAGCAGGTGGGCTCTAGGACCCTGGAGCTGCACAGAGAAGACAGCTGGACTCGGCTCGCAAAGAAACAGCAGTTACTTTGCGAGTTTCCCTGCTATCACTGGCACAGTAGCCAGTGATTACTCGCACGAGTCTAATGCAAACAATGGCAATCCTAGTTTTGTCAGCGTTTCTGACAAAACTAGGATTGATATTGATTTGCATTGGACTCGTGCGAGTAATCACTGGGAAACTCGCAGAGTACCGAGTCCTGCGAGTCCCTTACTACTCGCCGAGTAACGAGTCCTAGCGAGTAGATTCGCCCATCCCTAATCCCGATCCCGAAGAGCAATATACAGGATTCAAGTTTACACGAGACCTTCCAGCTGAATTTATGATCTATGAATAGGACAAATATTTTCATTTCACAGTTCAGTGTTACCTGTATAGAGTATGGAATAAAAAACGTACATAGCAATATCATCCATAACATATTTTTTTATTAATTTATATATTATTTCCTTTTCCTTTTTTTGTTTACATATAGATATTAGTCGAAATACGACTCATTACCTATTGTATTTTTTAAATAAAATGTTATGTTCACATTTAGTTTGTTGTCTTGTAATCAATTCGATTTTTTGTTTGTGGTTTTAAAATATTTATTACTATCAAACAGGGTTCTAAACTAACAATTGCATATGCTAACCCTATAATGAAGTGACGTACAAGGTAACGCGGTGTGTATTTTTTTGCACATTGGTAGTGAGAGATGTCACACAGACATATCTCGGCAGCGATCAAGAACCTGCACGAACGCTGCTGCAAATTTCTGCACGATAAACGCAGCCGGGAGAGCGGTAGGATGCTGTTATGTATATTTATTAAGCGGCTCTGTAAGCAGAGTCCTGTGCTTACACACGCAGTTGTGTCACCTGGATACTGCCATCAGCACGCTCACTGCAACCTGCAATCTAGCGCATGAAGTTATCAAGGTTAACTTCGGGTATGTAAGCGCCGGAACATGCTTAGAGACCCAATGTAACCATGCAAAACTTTGCCCAGCACTGATGTGCGGCGCTTTGACATGTGTTGGCTCGCCGATCCCTGGACACGCTTATGTGGAGCCCCAAGGGACGTGGGGTACTCGGTGCCGGACCGATCTGCTGCTGGGGATGTCACTGGTGGCCTGGTCCGGACCGTGTCCCTGGCTCAGCACAATAAAAGGGGGAATATTTACAGGGGATATGTCACGGGTGACGCCACCCACTTGGTGCGGCCAGCTATGGGGCCGCGGCTGCTGCAGAACCTCCGGGGGTGATGGAATGGCAGCGGGGATGGTATAGTTCTAGTGGGGAGAACTGTATCCCCCGGGGAAGTAAGGAGTTAAAGTCTCTATTGTGTGTGTGTTGCTGAAGCACACTTACTTGCAGACGCTGCAGGGATCTCTCCTCAGCGTTGGTGCTGACAGGCTGTGGCTCTGCAGGTTGAGGTCTTCTTGGTGCAAGCCTGTATGGGAGAAAGGGTCTGCAGATGGAAGCAGGCAAGAGAGGCAATGCAGGGTTTCCAAGGCTTTACTTAAGGTCTTTCAAGCAAGTTACAGGTTATTCACAGTTGTTAGCACACGGTTGCTCTCTTCTCCCTTTCCGGGTTCCCTTCTCTCCTGCAGCCAGGCTCCTCTCTCCTTGTGACCCCTCACACAGTCTTTAAGTATACCTTTCCGGGCTTTTACTTCTCTTTCCTCATGGGTTGTGTGACACTCGACAGTATAGCGGTGACTCGGGCTTCTGTGAGTCCTAATCTGTCACTTAGCTGCCTGTCTTTAGGGTTAGGAACTCCAGCTTGAAACTGAAGCTCCCCGTCAGTGAATCTGGGGATACCGGGTAAATCGTCGGTCCCCTTCAGAGCTGACACTCTGCTTTAGCCCAGCCTGCAACAGTCCTCTAGCATGAGGCTCTGCCAGGCTCCTTCCTCGTGCTCCTTCCAATATCTAGGAGGGCTTCTCCACCTGCTGTCAGTAGCTTCAGCTGCTGTCTAGGGCACGGGTTGCACCGTCCCTCTCTGTTCTCTCACACTCCTGTTGGTCTCGGCATCGGACGGGCTTTCCCCCCCATCTGGCTCACACTGGCTCAGTACGGGTCTGCGCTCCTCTGCTAGGCTCTTCCAGGACGTGTGTTGTCTTTCAGCCTTTACATCTCAGCTACTTCAGCCTACTCTGTCGGTCGTTGCTGTTCTTTACTGATGGTCTTTACAGCTCAGCCTACTGTGGCCTACTCACTTCCTTCACTCCTCCCCCTCTCTATATACTGTCAGTCACCTGACCTCTGGTGTGCCCAACCCACTCCTCATCCACCACCCCTCTGGTCTCATATAGTCTCTAACCTCAGGGCTGGATGTAACCCCTTCTATGCGTGGGTATGTGGGCTGTGAGGGTGTAGTGTTTACTGTTGTCCTACCTGCCTGGCTGCAGTACCCTCCTGTGGCCTCCTGTACGCAGGGGCGCCACATTCTCCCGGAGTTAAACAGCGTGTCCGCGCGCGACTCGACATTGGTTACCCTGAAAACATTTTTATATTATATAACAGTAAACATTATGGATTCTTGATTTCTTCCCTTCCGGGAGGCACGATTCTTGAACGTTGCATTAACTATAAAACATGAGTGCATGGGTATCTATACTCATCATTACCCTCTTTTCTCTGTAAAAGACATTATAAACATTACTTTGTGTAAAAGTATAAAATTCTTTTCAAAAAGTGCAAAAATGCTCAAAAAGCAGCTTCAGTCTCGTGCACTACTTCGCCTGTGCATCTGGTTTTAAAACCAAAGGGGAGCACACCAAAGGTGCTCAACTATTTACAAGAGAGTTCTTATCAAGTCATTGTTCATGATATCGATTGTTCAGGTAAAACACATAAGACAGACGGGGGAATGCTAGCATTCACTCAGGTAAGGATGGGGGAGCAATAAGGAACAATGTACATTCACACTTACAGTATCTTCATCTGTTCTGTTAAGGACCCGTGTTCACTCCTTCTTTTCCGGTTGTTTCCACGGCAGCGTCTGCGGTGCTGACTTCCTCTTGGGGAACAACTCCAGGTGTTGTAGAGCGTCAATCAGCAGGTAGCTCTCTGGTGTCTGAGTGATGGCGTCTTTGGTCAGCGCTGGGGTCTCAAGTATGATTACAGGGTCCGTGTTAACAGACACGTCCGTGTATCTGGATTCCTCAAAATCATCGCGCACTTCGCAGTATTCAGCGGTCGAGGCTTCATCTTTCTCTCCTTTCTCAGACTGTAAGCAAAGTCTCTTTACTTGGAGGCCGTACGGGCCGCGCTCTCCTTGGGCAATGTGGTACGACACCCACTCGCCAATCTCCACTTGCCTGTCCGGGTGATCTGGCGGGAGCTGCTCCTCCACCTCTCTTTTGTTTATGAAGATGTCATACTTTGCTCCGGGTTCGCGGGCGAAGGCGTAACCCCTTTCCTCCACAATCTTCACTATCTGGCCCTCGTGCCGTGGGGACTGCTGAATCTCGCGGTCGCGGCGGGGTGCATTTTTGGCCTCTTTGGCGCGGGCTACTAGCTCCTGCTTCTGTGCCAGCCTTTCGACCTCCTCCTTCTCCCACTTTCTCACACATCTCCTGATGTATTCCTCTCGGGTTATGACTTCCGCGGGGCCTACTGCGCCACCGGGCTCTCCTACGAAGCCCGTCAAGTCCTCGCAGCCCTTCTTCCGCTCCCACCAGCAACGCAGCTGCTCCCCTCTCACCTCGGTGGTTGTCGGCGGCGGGATCAGTGGTTGCGGCAGCCTCAGGAATCCCTCCGGCAAGGCTCCGAGTGGGTCTACTTCTCTCCAAGTTTGGTTGAGGATAGCTGGCGGGGTGGATACATCGACTAGTATGGCCATATGGCCTTCGGCCTCGCTCTCCGCGGGCTCCCGTGATTCTCTGACCCAGCCGGGTCGTCGCTGGACTTGGGCTTCATAGCCCTGACAGTGGTCGATGTCTATCTGTATCCGGGTCCTGTTCTCCTCCTGGGCCCGTGTCATCCTTGGGGGCAGCCGCCGCAATACACCCCTCTGGGTGTCTAGGACGTAGGGACGTTCTTCTCCTCCTTCAGCCATCTCTGCACGATCATGACTGGTCTTTCCCTGGCCGGGTTCCTCCACTGGTTCGTCTTGTGGGCCCTCCGGGATCACAGGGGGTCTCTCGTACACCGTGCTCTGCTGTACGTCCTTCGCTTCCGTCCTCGTGTCTCTGAATGGCGACTGCTTCTCTTCCGGTTGCCTGCTCCGCCCCCTCCTGATGACAATTTCCTTCTTCGTTCGCGCCAGCTTTTTGGTAGGAGGGTCTAGGGGCGGCGGCTCTTCTTTGAGAGTGACAGCTGGCTCTCCCGGAGTTAAGGAGAGCCATGGCGGGACCTTCTTTTCGCGCCTTGGACCGGACCGGCCCACGATGGGAGTCTTAGGAACGCCTCACCTAAAAAAGAGGCGTGCCCTGCAGCCCCATGTAGACACGCTTTGCAGGAGCTCAGGTGCCCCAAGAAGATAAGCGACGGATTTAGTGTCCACCACGGACACTAAACCCAACAAAGCTCCAGGACCCTTAGAGAATCTCCTCAAGAACACATGGGGTGACTTACAGCCATATACCCTGACTAACAGCACAACAAAGCAACAAACTGCCTCAACCCTGCACTCTGATAGCCCAGCGCCATCTTGGAATCGAGGGGAAAAGGAATAGAGCGAGCCTCACTTCCAGGAGTCCACGGGAGAACGCTAAAAGACCGGGAGACACCCGAAAGAAGAATACAGCAGTGCGAGGACACGGGAGCTGAAATACAGACCCGGCGCAGACCGGGAACGACAGAAGCACACATACCTGTGCCCGCAGCGGTGAGAGGGAGGAGGACAGATCCCGGGAGTGCACCCGACGACGAGGAAGTCTCCGGTGAGTGAACCGCGCGCTCCCCGCATTAGCAGCGTACCCGGCGCCCCAGATAAACGGGCACTATATTAAGTGCGGCGCTCGGCGGAGGGATACGCACACAGAAAGAAGGTCGTGCCAGAAAGCCACGCCCCTCGCTTTCGGTCTACACGCAGCTCACAATAAGCTCTCAGCTCACAAAGCACAGTGAGAGCAAATTTAACTATTAGAGTGCAGGAAAGAGTTCTAAGTGCCCTATCAAGGGCACAGGGAAGCAAAACAATATATATAAACTAATAACCTAACCTACAGACTTAGTCCAGCTGAAGACCAAAGGATATAATTAAAACACACCAGTAATTGAATTACTAATCTAGGAGGAAGCTCCTAAAGAATTAACTAGCAAGTGGGACAACTGGTTCTCAGCACATCCCAGCATTGCAGAACTAGGACACAACATCAATTAAGAGACACTTCTGCTAAACATTAAACAAGTCGTTCCAAGATACTAATCTACTCCAACTAAGTGAGATTGGCTATAAGATCCTCTCTGACAGAAGGTCATGTCATCAAAACTTAGAGGAATCTCAAATCACAACTTGTCTGAACTAAAAATGGACTCTAACACAAACACCAAGAGTAAAATTAAAACTCTTGTCTATAGCCCAAACAAAAACTATAAAAAATAAAGACAAAACCCACCAAGATGCAAAAAAACATGAAAAGGAGGAGTACACCGAGGATTTAATGGTCTTCGAACCCACGGTCACCAGCTCAAAAAGGAAAGAAATTAGCTCACCTTCTCATAATAGAACCAAACAAAAAGAGACCGAAATGAGCCAATCACAAATAAGGAGCCCAGCCAGACAAAAAATAAAGGTCACTCAAGAAGATACAAGTCATGCACCCAATCCAGAGACCGGAAATCCTCCAGACAGAGACTTCTTCCTTCAACATTTTACCTCTTTAAAAGAAGAAATTAAAGAACAGTTCTCAGAAGTCAAGTCGTCCATTAATGCAAATAAACTCCAGAATGGATATAAGCGAAAAAAAAGTGGAAGAACTTAAACAAGAAGTAAAAACCCAACATACGGAACTAACTAAAGCGAAAAATGAAATTAAAATTCTCACAGACAGGATAATTGACAGGGAAGACCGTGACCGCAGATCAAATTTGAAGATAAGAGGCATACCGGAATCGGTTAACCTCACGATTTGATTTCCTACATCAAGTCCCTCATAAGAAAATTATGCCCTTCCTTACCAGAAATAGAAACCTCCATCGAAAGAGCTCACAGACTCCCCAAACCACAACGCCTATCAGACGAAATACCACGAGACGTTATAGTAAGATTTACCTTCTACCAGACCAAAGAAAAAATCAATAACTATTCTAGACAAAAGAACCAACTGCCATCTCCCTATGAGAACTTGAGAATTTTCTCGGACATCTCAAAGGACACCATGCAAAGAAGAAGATCTCTAAAACCCATCACAGAAATCCTACAGAAAAACCAGATCATGTATAGATGGGGAAGACCCTCCAATTCCATCATATTTGTGTACAAACAGAAAAATATCACAATCGAAGATACCGAAACAGGACTAAAGACATTAAAGAATCTACACATCAATGACTAACTACCCCTCAGCAAAGCGAGAGGTCAGAATACTAAAGCACCTAAGGCCCAAACACGAGCCCATTAAGGAAGTTTCACAACTGTTCACACTGATCACTTCCTTCTCAAAACTTATATTTAATTAGACTTAGACTTAATTTGTCTTCTTTCTCTTTCCCTCATCTTCTTTTCCTCTACTTACCTTCCCTCTCCATTCCAACTACAGTGTTTCACTCCACAACAGAACAATAACCATTTGCGAGAATGACTATCAAGTTCATGACTGTAAACGCCAACGGATTAAACTCACCACAAAAACGTTTCCATTTATGGAAAGAATTAACTACGAACCATGTGGACGTAGCTGGCGTCCAGGAAACAAGATTTGCAGTAGAGAAACAACCAAAATTCAGCAACAAAAAATATCCACACATATTTCTTTCGTCAAACGTTAAGAAAAGAGCTGTAGTCGCAATCATCATTAATAACGCATTAAAATTCGAGGAAATCAACACTATCAAAGACAATGAAGGCAGATTTATAATAATTACTTGTAAACTAAATGATGTGATTTACACACTAGCAAACATCTATGCCCCCAACAAAGGCCAAACAACTTTTATAAAACGCTTCCTCAAAACAGTCCAGGAAAATCAGAAAGGCACACTACTAGTCTTTGGAGACTTTAACGCGATACCTAACCCTCTTCAAGACTCATCCAAAAAATCCAGAAACACCAATACACAGATAGATGGTCTCATCAGAAACGAAGAACTTTTTGACGTGTTTAGATGTCTACATTCATCCTCAATAGAATTCACTCATTACTCAAATGTTCATAGATCATTCTCAAGAATTGACCTGGTTCTGACAAATATTCATTCACTTCATAAAATCAAATCAATTAACATCCTACAAAGAACGTGGTCAGACCACTCACCCATAACTTTCGAAACTTCTAATAACCCCCCCTTCAATAACAACTCACCATGGAGAGCAAATTCATACTTATTCTCACACCCCCAATATAAAAAAAAAATTCAAGAAGAACTACAAAACTATTTCAAAACAAACGACACTAAAGATGTATCCATTGCAACTTTGTGGACAGCGCATAAAGCTGTAATAAGAGGAATTCTGATTCAACTTAACGCACAACATAAGAAGTCACTTCAAAGTCAAACAAAAAAGATCACCCAAGAAATCAAGCTACTAGAGGAGGATATCATCACAAGCCCTACTGACGCAAAACATCAAAACTTGCTGAAACTGAGAACTGAACTTAGATCATTATTAACACACGAATATGACAAAATTGTTAGAATTACCAAATCCAACTTTTATTCAAACATTAACAAACCAACCAAAACATTTGCAAACCTCATTAAAATTCACAGAACTAAAACTAATATACATCAAATTAAAAATAAACATGGCCAGATTGAAAAAAAACCACTAGAGATATCAAAAACTTTTGCAGAATTTTACCGGAACCTATACAACCTAAAAGATGACATTTCCGAATTAAAACCCTCACCATCAAATATTAAAAAATTTCTGGATGAGATTACTCTTCCATTACTATCTGATGAAGAATTAACTATGCTTAATGAACATTATACTGAAAAAGAAATCTCACAAACTATAAATTCACTAAGCAAATGTAAATCACCGGGACCAGATGGGATACAAAACGAATATTATTTAAATAATGAAGCCATTCTCACACCCTACCTAACGAAATTAATAAATTCCCTAACTGTTAAGGAACTTAAGCTACCCCAAGAAATGCTACAAGCCATAATCTCAGTCATTCCTAAAAACAAAGGAGACAAAGACCTAGTATCTAACTTCAGACCCATATCACTACTAAACACTGATTTAAAAATAATAACAAAAACCATTAATTCAAGAATTCAGAGAATATTACCAAATTTAATAATTAATGATCAAGTAGGTTTTACTCAAAACCGAAATTCAACAGATGCAACTAGGAGGATATTGAATCTAATCTCACACTCAGAAATCACGAACAACCAGTTGGTGTTGGTCTCTGTCGATGCCGAAAAGGCATTTGACAGAGTCCAATGGGACTACCTTTTTGAGGTTCTCCAAAAATTTGGCTTTCAAGGAAAAATTTTAAACACTATTAAGACCCTTTATGTAAACCCATCTGCTAGAATCCTCACGAACAATCACCTCTCCGATCCAATCCCACTGTCAAATGGAACGAGACAAGGATGCCCTCTTTCCCCATCACTATTCAACTTATTTATCGAACCATTAGCACAGAAAATTAGGACGAGCCCAAACATAACTGGCATAAACATAAATCAAATCGATTATAAAATATGCTTATTCGCAGATGATATTATTTTGACCCTCACCAATCCAATTTCCTCCATTCCCAATCTTTTATCAACTATACAAGACTTTGCAAATATTTCTTGCTATAAAATTAATATTGAAAAAACTCAGGTGTTAAATTTTAATTTAAATGAAATAACCACGAAAACTCTACAACAAAATACACCCTTTAACTGGAAAGCTGAAAACTTAAATTACTTAGGTATAACTATTACAAAATCAATTAATAACATCTACGAAACCAATCTTCAATCACTCTACAAGAAAGTACAGAATGACATCATCAACATATCCAAAACCGAACTCTCATGGATAGGGAAAATCGAAGCATATAAGCTATTCGGCCTTCCTAAAATACTCTACGTATTTAGATCAATCCCGCTACATCTTACGCAATCCTGGTGCAAAAAATTACAATCCCAGCTCTCTAAATTCATCTGGGGAGGGAAAAAACCAAGGGTCTCTCTAATTACAATACAAAAAAGCAGAAACAAGGGAGGTCTGGCAGTACCAAATATCTCAGCCTACTACAATTCCACAATGATTAAACTTAGCCAAAAATGGTGGGATAACTCTAACAAACCAAAGTGGGTAGATCTGGAAAAATCCAACCGAAAAACGGAAGATCTTAGGTGGTATCTCCTTGCATATCTCTGTGAAAAGAACAAAAAGCTACCGAAAGAACCTACACTCAAAGCAACAATTCGTGCATGGAGATCACTAGTTGCAGTTACATCAAAATCCCAACCAAAGATCCCTCCGAAATGGATTCCAATAGACGCCCTAACAGCTTTTACAACAAATCTCAAAACTCAAACTTGGTCGGACAAAGGGATAAAAACCTTGGCAGATATTATGGACAACGAAAATCAACTTCTACCTTTGTCACAACTTCAACTTAAATTCAAATTATCCAAGGAGGACCAACCAACCTGGAATAAACTAAAATTACTTCTTGGCAAAATCAACGACAAAATCTATCTACCACACATCGTGACACAACTATTCAGATTTGGACAAGCTAAAATATTTTGGACTTTAAGAAACGTATATTCTGAGCTCAACCAAGACTCAAAAATAACAGAATTACCAACTATGGAAACCTGGACCAAAGAACTTCACACACCAATAAAACTGGAATCTTGGGAATCGACCTACAAAACCGTTCACAAAAGTATAACTAATGCATCTCTTATTGAAAATTTCTACAAAACAACCACAAGGTGGTACTATACCCCAATTAGAATACACAAATTCGACGCCAAACAATCCCCCAAGTGTTGGAGGAACTGTGACAATTTAGGAACTTTAGAACATATGCTATGGAATTGCCCCTCACTTGAAGAATATTGGGAGAAAATTCAATTACTCATTAACGAAATTTCCGAAGAAGAAATTTATCTGACACCGGAATTAGCTCTACTATTGATTGACATAAACGAAGTCCCCATACAATCAAGAGCACTAGTAGTACACATATTATTAACTGCCAAAACTCTAATAACACAAAAATGGAAGGAAACCACTCCCCCTACATTTAATTCTCTGATTAACACTATAGCGACACACAACGCCTACGAATGGACACATGCCACAAGAAACAATCTACAGAAGAGATATACAAAAAAATGGAAACAATGGAACAATATTTTTCCTATTAATAAAAACTATCTTGCAGTGGAACACGAACAGAACTAGCGCTTGAATTGGGAATTTATTTCCCCCCCCCCCTATTACCCTTACTTCCCCCCCCTCCCCTTCTTCTTTTATTTCTTCTTTTTCACTTTTTCATTGTTTTTGCTTATTAGAGCTAATTACTGTTAATTAATGTTTATCAACTTTGATATTGAAACATACAAAAATTCCATTGAAAATGTTAATATTAATTTAATGTTAATTTGATGTTAATAACACTAAATCCAATAAAAATATTTGAACAAGGAACGCCTCCCCTGCACATGGCGCTAGTCCCTGATAGCCGCCATTGGGGTCAGATTTTGGCGGGAAAAGTCTAGAAACAGTTCTCTTGGCGCACAAGGTCCAATTCTTTTGGACCGGGTAGATCCTGTTCTTGACGCCAGGTTGTGGAGCCCCAAGGGACGTGGGGTACTCGGTGCTGGACCGATCTGCTGCTGGGGATGTCACTGGTGGCCTGGTCCAGACCGTGTCCCTGGCTCAGCACAATAAAAGGGGGAATATTTACAGGGGATATGTCACGGGTGACGCCACCCACTTGGTGCGGCCAGCTATGGGGCCGCGGCTGCTGCAGAACCTCCGGGGGTGATGGAATGGCAGCGGGGATGGTATAGTTCTAGTGGGGAGAACTGTATCCCCCGGGGCAGTAAGGAGTTAAAGTCTCTATTGTGTGTGTGTGTTGCTGAAGCACACTTACTTGCAGACGCTGCAGGGATCTCTCCTCAGCGTTGGTGCTGACAGGCTGTGGCTCTGCAGGTTGAGGTCTTCTTGGTGCAAGCCTGTATGGAAGAAAGGGTCTGCAGATGGAAGCAGGCAAGAGAGGCAATGCAGGGTTTCCAAGGCTTTACTTAAGGTCTTTCAAGCAAGTTACAGGTTATTCACAGTTGTTAGCACACGGTTGCTCTCTTCTCCCTTTCCGGGTTCCCTTCTCTCCTGCAGCCAGGCTCCTCTCTCCTTGTGACCCCTCACACAGTCTTTAAGTATACCTTTCCGGGCTTTTACTTCTCTTTCCTCATGGGTTGTGTGACACTCGACAGTATAGCGGTGACTCGGGCTTCTGTGAGTCCTAATCTGTCACTTAGCTGCCTGTCTTTAGGGTTAGGAACTCCAGCTTGAAACTGAAGCTCCCCGTCAGTGAATCTGGGGATACCGGGTAAATCGTCGGTCCCCTTCAGAGCTGACACTCTGCTTTAGCCCAGCCTGCAACAGTCCTCTAGCATGAGGCTCTGCCAGGCTCCTTCCTCGTGCTCCTTCCAATATCTAGGAGGGCTTCTCCACCTGCTGTCAGTAGCTTCAGCTGCTGTCTAGGGCACGGGTTGCACCGTCCCTCTCTGTTCTCTCACACTCCTGTTGGTCTCTGCATCGGACGGGCTTTCCCCCCCATCTGGCTCACACTGGCTCAGTACGGGTCTGCGCTCCTCTGCTAGGCTCTTCCAGGACGTGTGTTGTCTTTCAGCCTTTACATCTCAGCTACTTCAGCCTACTCTGTCGGTCGTTGCTGTTCTTTACTGATGGTCTTTACAGCTCAGCCTACTGTGGCCTACTCACTTCCTTCACTCCTCCCCCTCTCTATATACTGTCAGTCACCTGACCTCTGGTGTGCCCAACCCACTCCTCATCCACCACCCCTCTGGTCTCATATAGTCTCTAACCTCAGGGCTGGATGTAACCCCTTCTATGCGTGGGTATGTGGGCTGTGAGGGTGTAGTGTTTACTGTTGTCCTACCTGCCTGGCTGCAGTACCCTCCTGTGGCCTCCTGTACGCAGGGGCGCCACACTTATAAGATTCATCATTACATCATGACCGGCTTTGTGGCTAGCGACCTAAAACTTTTCATGATCCTTGAGCACCGATCAACCACATCACAGCTAGTTAATGATCGCTGCTACATGTGTCACTTTTGTTACCTTTACACGCAGCTACAGGTAACAGCTTTTCAAGACGTAACTTACTGGCTGCATTTAAATCATGAAGACATGGTTATATCTTGATGCTGTGTACAAATGGAAGTATGTCTCCATGATTTCACTACAACCAGTAATTTACCTTTGGAAAAACCTGTAACCTGTAGGTGCGTGTAAAGGTACCATTAGCGATATAGCTAGAGAGAGCATTTGTCCGTCATAGATATAATACTGTTACCTAAAATTTTGTTATGGGAGACACATACAAAATATATATAAAACCCGAAGTCAGTTCCCGTCAAATTAAGACAACTTACATCAGTTTCGGCTTGAACGGAAGAGTACTTACACCCGAGCAGGTTGATCATTCATGGCGAACTTAAACACGAGCGTGACTCATAGAGCCAAATACGCTTTACATCGAGCTGCTCTCAATACCTGGGGCAGAAGAAGTTAGGATGGGGGTGTTTGGGCCGGCAGAATGCAGCGCTGAGTGTTAACACCGCTACTCACTGCTCGCACAGCCACCTTGTTAATGTAAAAAGGTATTAACACTTCGAAGCGCACCTTCAATTTTTTTTTTTGTGTGACATAGATAATTTTTTTTTGGTTTACTCTATTTTTTTTAAATTAGACCGTATGTTTGATTTGTGTCGTGTTCTTGTTTATGAAAACAGAAGGCAAACCGACTATTGGGTCACTACCGGCCCCAGCAGTAAGGACACTCACAGAAAGTTAGTTTGACACTATAATTAACTGCATTCTCTCCACTGTCTCACATCAAGTGTAGCACTTCAATGCCCTGCATGATAGCCCTCACACAGCTCTCAAGTAATACATAAATGAGTAGGATGTTTGCCCTTCAACGGCACAATTGTCACAATACAATGCCCAGCAGTACACCAGGATACTCCATCCTACAGCGCCCTTTTAGCTCTAGAATGCCCATCATGTCCGCCCTGCCACATGACACTTGCCGCACTACAATGCCCATCATGTCCGCCCCATGCCACTGCACAATACATGTACTACAATGCCCATCATGTCCGCCCCATGCCACTGCACAATACATGTACTACAATGCCCATCATGTCCGCCCCATGCCACTGCACAATACATGTACTACAATGCCCATCATGTCCGCCCTGCCACTGAACAATACATGTAGTACAATGCCCATCATGTACACCCTGCCACTGCACAATACATGTACTACATGTATGCCCATCATGTCCGCCCTGCCACTGAACAATACATGCACTACAATGCCCAGCATGTCCGCCCTGCCACTGAACAATACATGTACTACAATGCCCATCATGTCCGCCCCATGCCACTGCACAATATATGTACTACAATGCCCA
This sequence comes from Allobates femoralis, assembly GCA_033576535.1. Classification (NCBI taxonomy): domain Eukaryota; kingdom Metazoa; phylum Chordata; class Amphibia; order Anura; family Aromobatidae; genus Allobates; species Allobates femoralis. Next base: position 175,907,909 of record JARQOC010000006.1, on the reverse strand, counting down.
TCATGTCCGCCCTGCCACTGAACAATACATGTACTACAATGCCCATCATGTACACCCTGCCACTGAACAATACATGAACTACAAAGCCCATCATGTCCGCCCCATGCCACTGCACAATACATGTACTACAATGCCCATCATGTCCGCCCCATGCCACTGCACAATACATGTACTACAATGCCCATCATGTCCGCCCTGCCACTGAACAATACATGTACTACAATGCCCCTCATGTCCGCCCCATGCCACTGCACAATACATGTACTACAATGCCCATCATGTCCGCCCCATGCCACTGCACAATACATGTAGTACAATGCCCATCATGTCCGCCCATGCCACTGACACAATACATGTACTACAATGCCCTCATGTCCAGCCCCATGCCACTGAACAATACATGTACTACAATGCCCATCATGTCCGCCCCATGCCACTGAACAATACATGTATACAATGCCCATCATGTCCCCCCATGCCACTGACACATATACATGCCACATTACCAATGACCCAATACATGTACACCATGCCATCATCCACACCCACTGCACTTGACTACAATGCCCAGCATGTCCGCCCTGCCAGTGAACAATACATGACTACAATGCCCATCATGTCCGCCCTGCCACATCACAACTGGTTACTACAATGCCCACATGTCCGCCCTGCCACTGAACAAACATGTACTACAATGGCCATCATGTCCGCCCATGCCACTGCACAATACATGTACTACAATGCCCATCATGTCCGCCCCATGCCACTGCACAATACATGTACTACAATGCCATCATGTCCGCCCCATGCCACTGCACAATACATGTATACAATGCCCATCATGTACCCCCATGCCACTGCACAATACATGTACTACAATGCCCATCATGTCCGCCCTGCCACTGAACAATACATGTACTACAATGCCCATCATGTCCAGCCCCATGCCACTGCACAATACATGTACTACAATGCCCATCATGTCCGCCCATGCCACTGCACAATACATGTACTACAATGCCCATCATGTCCGCCCCATGCCACTGCACAATACATGTACTACAATGCCCATCATGTCCGCCCATGCCACTGACAATACATGTACTACAATGCCCTCATGTCCGTCCCATGCCACTGAACAATACATGTACTACAATGCCATCATGTCCGCCCATGCCACTGAACAATACATGTACTACAATGCCCTCATGTCCGCCCCATGCCACTGACAATACATGTACTACAATGCCATCATGTCCCCCCATGCCACTGCACAATACATGTACTACAATGCCCATCATGTCCGCCCTGCCACTGAACAATACATGTACTACAATGCCCATCATGTCCCCCATGCCACTGACAATACATGACTACAATGCCCATCATGTCCGCCCTGCCATAACAATACATGTTACTACAATGCCCATCATGTCCCCCTGCCACTGAACAATACATGCTACTCAATGCCCATCATGTCCGCCCCACATCACACTTGCATACAATACATGTACCTCCACTGCACAATCATGTACTGCCACTGCCGCCCATGCCACTGCAAAATACATGTACTACAATGCCCCATCTGCATGCCCTCACATCTGACACAGCCCATCATGTCGCCCATGCCACTGCACAATACATGTACTACAATGCCCATCATATCCGCCCTGCCACTGAACAATACATGCACTACAATGCCCATCATGTCCGCCCTGCCACATCACACTGGTTGCACTACAATGCCCAGCATGTCCGCCCTGCCACTGAACAATACATGTACTACAATGCCCATCATGTCCGGCCCATGCCACTGCACAATACATGTACTACAATGCCCATCATGTCCGCCCCATGCCACTGCACAATACATGTACTACAATGGGGTCATTCCATGTCAAGTGAACCAATGATTATTACCTCTATATTTTTAATTCTTTTGAGATTTTGTTATTTGATAATAGCATGTCAGACAATGCAAAATGTGAAGAGAAAATTTTTTTTAAAAATTTATTTTTTTTTAAAATGATTTTCAAAGTTCGGAAAAAAGTGTGAATTTCGCTGTTGCCTGCCTTTACGTTTCTCCTCATAACTAAGGCTAGGAATAAGATAGAGAGACAAAATAAACACCATTCTACTCAGAACTATACAGGCTTTCACCAGATATGTCACAAGAGGATCTTTGTTAATATTTTACCCATGTGATCGCAAGCGCAAAACTTTAAAACGTATTTCCGAAAAATCGGCGCGCTTTAAATATTTTAAAAACTGCCCATGTGTCTGCTTTGCTCTTAGCCACATCTGTACCAAATTTCAAGTTGGGATCGCAATGGGATCATATTTTAACATATTTTACTATTAATAGCGTCAATGGGTCATTCCATATCAAGTGATCTAAATATGAATATTTTTTTTTACCTGACGTCTTTAGATTTTTTTTTTTTTTTTTCCTTTATGAAGTACTACTTTAGTTAATTACAAATTAAAAGTTTGGAATTTTTTTCTTCATCAGTTAATTTTTTACAGATTTTTAAAGTTTAAAAAAAGGGTGAATTTTGGCCTGGTACGACTTTAAATTTTTTTATCTCGGGCTAGAAATAAGATAGAGAAACAAAATAAACACCATTCTACTCAGAACTGTCCAGGCTTTCACCAGATATGTCACAAGAGTATATTTGTTAATTTTAATTTTTTACCTATGAGAATGCAAACGCAACATTTTGAAACGCATTTCCGAAAAAAACATTTTAATAAAAATTTTCCAAAACTGCCCATGTGTCTTTTATGCCCTTAGCCACATCTGTACCAAATTTCAAGTTGGGATCGTGATGGGATCATATTTTAAAATATTTAACTATGGTTAATCTCATTTTTATTAAATTTTGAAAAAACATATGAAAGACATACATTCAATCTTTTAACAAAATCTTGAGACATATAAAATATACAAAAAGAGAATTCACAAAGTTATTAGTAACTTTAAGATAAGCTGCAAATTTACTTTTGCGCTTATCTCTGGTGCAATATATACTACAATCTAAATATAATTCCAAACACTCAAGTATACAACCTTTCTCAGGGTTTTGAGATGTTCTGATGTCAAGGGGACAAGCAGCCCCAGCAGAATGATTTTTATTAATTGGCCCCTTCTAACAGGTTGACCACGTAAGTGGGTCATTACCCGTTGAGGCCTAGTTGGAATAGTCTATCGACTGGTGTACCGGAAAGGAAGGCCGAAATATTAATGATCTACTCACAGCTCAGAGTTTTCGATACCTGTCTAATGTTCACTAGAATTCTGAAGGTATAGGCGTAGAAAGGAAATACCTAGACTGAATGTATCAGATGGGAAGAAAAGAGAGATAGAAAAGAAGAGAGAGAGAGAAGAGAAACAAAAACCATTAGAAAAAGTTATACTGGGAAAGAAAAGCCACATAAGAAAAAAAGAAAAAAAGGAGGGGGGGGGGACGGGTGAGGTATGGGAAGGAGAAAGGGTACTCATCCCACTGGCTCCCCATCAGCCAGAGGTCGAGCCATATTATCTGTGCTGGAAAAGATACTCCTAAATTCTGCAGAGTCGTGAAAAAGAATCCATTCAACCCAAATCCCTAAGAATTTGTTCCGAGATCCCGACGCATCAGCTGCGAGCTCCTCCATTCGATATGTGTCCATCAATTCTTTGAACCAATCAAGTAGAGATGGAGCCCGGCTTGATTTCCAGAACCTCGGGATCACAGCACGAGCAGCCGAGATGCAAAAGCGGAGAATATCCCTCTTCTGTAGCCCAATAGGACCTGGAAAAATGGATAACATTGCCGATACTGGGCAGCATTCGGCTTCTTTACCTGTTATCCGGGCGTATGCATTGAAAACCTCAGACCAGAACCGCCGGATTTCCCCACAACTCCACCAAATGTGTATCATTGTACCCTTCTCTTCCCCACAACGCCAGCAGGTATCAGGGGTTCCAGGGAACATGTTCCGGAGTGTCGTCGGGCACAAGTACCATCTAGTGAGCAGCTTATAGCTTCTTTCTTGTGCAGAACAAGCGCTAGCTAGTGAGTGAGTAAATATAAAGCATTTCTGCCAATTAGCTTCTGAAATGCTACACCCCAATTCCCTCTCCCAAGCACGTTGGAAGTAAAGGGTGCCCTGCTCTCTCATGGACCCTAAGGCCTGGTATAGAAATGATATTTTGCGCCTCGGTGGAGCCTCCAGTTGGAATAACCTCTCCAATACGTTGGGCGTCAATCTTACCCTGCAAGAGTGGTCAGCTGAATATAATTATGCTCTGTATTGGAGAAATTCGAATCACTTAAGAGGTCTCGTAGGTTCTTTGAGTTGTAGCTCTGCCATCGAGGGCAAACCACCACTGGACAGAGTCTGTCCTACTCGGGTGTCATCCACAATCCGCCAACATAAAAATCTCTGCCTGTCAAATCTGGGTGGGAAAGATGGGTTGGAAAAAAGGGGAGTCAAAGGGCTAAGTCTGTCGTTTAAGCGGAGGGTTTTCGTCACTAGGTGCCATACCTTCAAGGTGTTTCTGGTCATGTCTGTCAAAGGTAGTAGGTCTGTGGAGTCTTTAGGGGAAATCCAAAGCAGGTGTTTCAGCGGAATCCCCAAACCCTCTTGCTCCACCCCTACCCATTTCTTGGAGGACGCATGATAATGCCAATCTAGAGCTCTAACAAGAGAGGAAGCCTCAAAGTACGCTCGTATGTTGGGTAGTCCAACCCCTCCTCTGGTCTCGGGCAAGGATAGGATATTCATTCGCAATCTGGACCTCTTGCCCCCCCAGACAAATCTAAGGATCATAGATTGCATTTTGGAGAGGAAACCTCTATCCAATAGAACAGGAACTGTCTGAAAAGTATATAAGAGTCGGGGCAAGACATCCATCTTGACTACGTTTATTCTCCCGAACCAGGATAGCTTTAATTGTCTATAGGAGGTAAATGCCGATTCCGCGTTAGTCAAAAGGGGTTGATAATTTAAATTGAATATTTGTTTAAGATCTTTTGGTATAAGGACTCCCAAGTACTTAATGGCTTCTACTTTCCATTTAAATGGGAACTGTTTAGATAGATGAGAAACCAATTCTCCAGGCAAAGAAATATTGAGTGCCTCGGTTTTGGAGCAATTCACTTTAAAGTTGCTCAATTGTCCGAACCGTTCAAACTCCATTAAGACCGAAGGGATGGAGACCAGGGGCTGGGAGATGTAAAGTAGCAGGTCATCTGCAAATAAGGCTAATTTGTGATGACTCTGTCCCAGCTTGACCCCATGGACGCATTCATTGGATCTAAGTGCAAAATATTTAACTATTATAGTGTCAATTCAAAAGTCACCAAGAACACAATCAGTCATTTTTTCACAATTGCCCGTCAATAGTTTGAATTTGATATAAAGAAACATAGTCTTGTAACATCTCAAATGAAAGCTGTTACCGTTCTGAGTAAAATGATGCCTCTCCCACTTCATTATCTTATTTCTAGCCTGAGATAAAAAAATTTAAAGTCGTACCAGGCCAAAATTCACCCTTTTTTTAAACTTTAAAAATCTGTAAAAAATTAACTGATGAAGAAAAAAATTCCAAACTTTTAATTTGTAATTAACTAAAGTAGTACTTCATAAAGGAGAAAAAAAAAAATCTAAAGACGTCAGGTAAAAAAAAATATTCATATTTAGATCACTTGATATGGAATGACCCATTGACGCTCTTACTAGTAAAATATGTTAAAATATGATCCCATTGCGATCCCAACTTGAAATTTGGTACAGATGTGGCTAAGAGCACAGCAGACACATGGGCAGTTTTTGAAATATTTAAAGCGCGCCGATTTTTCGGAAATGCGTTTTAAAGTTTTGCGCTTGCGATCACATGGGTAAAATATTAACAAATATCCTCTTGTGACATATCTGATGAAAGCCTGGACAGTTCTGAGTAGATTGGTGTTTATTTTGTTTCTCTATCTTATTTCTAGCCCGAGATATGATAGAAAATGTAAAGCCATACCAGGCCAAAATTCGCACTTTTTTAAAACTTTAAAAATCTGTAAAAAATTAACAGATAAAGAAAAAAATTCAAAACTTTTTTTTTGTAATTAGATAAAGTTGTTCTTCAGATAGAAAATTTTTTTTAAAAATCTGAGGACGTCAGGGAAAAAAAATATTCATTTTTGGATCACTTGACATGGAATGACCCAATGGCCATCATGTCCGCCCCATGCCACTGCACAATACATGTACTACAATGCCCATCATGTCCGCCCCATGCCACTGCACAATACATGTACTACAATGCCCATCAAGTACACCCTGCCACTGAACAATACATGTAGTACAATGCCCATCATGTCCGCCCCATGCCACTGCACAATACATGTACTACAATGCCCATCATGTCCGCCCTGGCACTGAACAATACATGTAATACAATGCCCATCATGTACACCCTGCCACTGCACAATACATGTACTACAATGCCCATCATGTCCGCCCTGCCACTGCACAATACATGTACTACAATGCCCATCATGTCCACCCCATGCCACTGCACAATACATGTACTACAATGCCCATCATGTCCGCCCTGCCACTGCACAATACATGTACTTTAATGCCCATCATGTCCGCCCCATGCCACTGCACAATACATGTACTACAATGCCCCTCATGTCCGCCCCATGCCACTGCACAATACATGTACTACAATGCCCATCATGTCCGCCCCATGCCACTGCACAATACATGTACTACAATGCCCATCATGTCCACCCCATGCCACTGCACAATACATGTACTAGAATGCCCAGCATATCTGCACTGCCACTGCACAATACATGCACTACTATGCCCAACATGTCCGCCCTGGCACTGCACTAAACATGCACTACAATGCCAAAAATGTGAGCCCTGGCACTGCACTATAGATGCACTAAAATGACCAGCAGTGCACACAGATAGCCCTTACACAGCTCCCTTGGACCGCTACAATGGCCTGCATGTCCGCCCTGCCACATAAGAATTCCCTCAGTACAATGCCGCCTGCAGTGAATACAAACATACTGGCCAATCGCTGCAGCCTGGTGGAATGAACAGCTGATCGCCGGAAGTCAGAGCTCGTGACCCGCCTCTAGCTGCTGACGTGTGCACGGGCATGACATCCCGTGCAACAGCCTGGGAGGAGGAAAAAAGGGCCGGGCTTTACTCCAGCTACGAGGAGAGGAACAAGACTGGCAGCTCAATCTCGGCATTAACAGCAGCTAAGTAACGCCCACCCGTCCATTCCTTATAAACTTTATAAAGCATTATCTTAACTTATAAAAAAAACCGTTTTTTTACCTAAAAAGCTTGCAGCACATGTATGTGCTGGGTGTATGGAAGCATATTCATTGCCTGGGGGGGTCATTGGGGGTGGTTGGTTCCCTTTAATATACAATCATACACATCACAATAATTACATTATAAAATAAAAATGCTAATTATAATGATATTAATGGTATTAATACTGCTATTAATGCTACTAATAATGCTATTCATGATATTAATAATGTTATTAATGCTATTAATAATGCTATTAATGCTAATAATACTGCTAATAATGCTATTAATACTGCTATTAATGCTACCAATAATGATATTAATGCTATTAATAATGTTATTAATGCTATTATTACTGCTAATAATGCTATTAATAATGCTATTAATGCTAATAATAATGCTGTTAATGCTAATAATAATGCTAATAATGCTATTAATACTGCTATTAATGCTACTATTAATGCTATTAATCATGTTATTAATGCTATTATTAATGCTATTAATGCTAATAATGCTATTAATGCTAATAATTATGCTATTAATGCTAATAATGCTAATAATAATGCTATTTATGCTATTCAAAATGCTATTAATGCTAATAATATTGCTAATAATGCTCTTTATGCTAATACTAATGCTATTAATGCGATTATTTATGCTATTAATTCTATTATTTATGCTATTAATGCTATTAATAATGCTATTAATGCTAATATTAATGCTATTAAGGCTATTAATCATGCTATTAATGCTATTCTTAATGCTATTAATGCTAATAATATTGCTATTAATTTTATTAATGCTATTATTTATGCTATTAATGCTATTATTTATGCTATTAATAATGCTATTAATGCTATTAATAATGCTATTAATTATGCTATTAATGCTATTAATGCTAATATTAATGCTATTAATGGTATTATTAATGCTATTAATGCTATTACTGCTAATAATAATTCTATAAATGATACTAATTATGCTATTAATGCTAATATTAATGCTAATAATGCTAATAATAATGCTATTAATGATATTATTAATACTATTAAGGCTAATAATCATGCTATTAATGCTATTACTAATGTTATTAATGCTAATAATGCTATTACTCCTCATAATAATGCTATTAACGCTATTATTAATGCTATTTATGGTAATAATGCTATTAATACTAATAATAATACTATTATTAGTACTATTATTGCTATTAATAATGCTATTAATGCTAATAATAATGCTGTTAATGCTAATAATTATGCTATTAATGGTAATAATAATGCTATTAATGCAAATAATATTGCTATTAATGCTATTATTAATGCTAATAATGCTAATACTAATGCTATTAATGCTATTATTTATGCTATTAATGCTATTATTTATCCTATTAATGCTATTATTAATGCTATTAATGCACATACTAAAGCTATTAATGCTATTCATAATGCTATTACTCCTATTAATACTGCTCTTAATGCTATTAATACTGCTATTAATGCTATTAATACTGTTATTAATGTTCATAATACTGCTAATAATGCTATTAATACTGCTATTACTGCTAATAATAATGCTATTGCTAATATTATTGCTATTGATGATGCTATTGATAATGGTATGGATGATGGTATGGATGATGGTATTGATGATGGTATTGATGATGGTATTGGTGTTCATGCTATTGGTATTATGTATGCACATTCGATGTCCTTAACTATTCAGTGACCTGTTACTATTATTGATATCAATGAGAAACATGTCTATATCTTTGTAATACGTCGTAGGGTACATTATAAGGACATAGAAAACATGATATTTAAATATATACATTGTCTATCTGGAACTTATTATTTTCCTTAATAATTATTCTATACTTTTCAAAAATTCTTTTCTCACAAAAAGCTTTTGTAAAAGCTCTTACGTACCTATACCTCTCCAAGCATAGTATTACCTTTGTATGTCCTAACATGACTTCAAAGGATACTAGCAAAGATGTTGGCGGGTAGAAAGCCGCATGGATGCATAAGACACGTGCTAAGGAAACTCAAGAACAGCGACAATGTCGTTTGGATAAGTCTAAAGCTGAGTATAAGCAACGCATTGCAACGGAGTCGCTGGAACAAAAACAACTGCGCTTGGCCAAAAAAGCTGAGAAGGAACGTCAACGCCGTCAAAAACAAAAAGTAACACCACCAGTACATCACTCTGCTGATCAGACAGTAACCTCATCAGTACAACAGTCTGCTGATCAAACTGTAAGCTCACCAGTACAACACTCTACTGATTTAACTCAGTGTGCTGATCAGACAGTAACCTCATCTGTACTACAGTCTGCTGATCCAACTGTAAGCTCACCAGTACTACAGTCTGCTCTAGCTCTTTCTATCAGTTCACCGGATGAAAGTAACACAATTCCTCAAGTTTCATCACCGCGCAAAGCAACAGCAAAGCGCAAACATTGTGCTCAGGAGACGCCACGCACCAAACGTTTTCGGGTTGAACAACAACAAACTCCTTTGGAGGCACAAATTGCTCAGGAGTCTTCACAATCCAAACAGAGCCGCTTACGCAAAAGTGCTGGCTCACGTCGTCCACACCGCAAAAAGACGTCTCCTACTGTTACACAAGTGGATCCTGCCTCTTTTTCTGTTTTATTAGTTCAACGTCTGATCTATGTCGGTTTGCAGAAACAACATCGTATTTACCTACCTACACCTCCCTCTTCATATCCACCCGGATTTACAGATAGTGATTTTTGCATTGTGGAACATAGCTGTGGCTCAATGATATTCATATGTAACCATTGTGAAGCTCGACATTTCATGGATGAGATGCCATCGGATAAACAGTATACTCTCTGTTGTCACAAGGGGAAGGTCAAAGTTCCGTTACCTCAGTACCCAGAGATGTTGGAATGTATTCTTAAAGGTCAGAGTCCATACAGTCGGAATATGATGGATAACATCAGAAGTATCAATAGTTCCTTTGCTTTTGCTTCTATGGGTGCAAGTGTTGCTCCCCCACCTGGACATGGCCCTTATTGCTTCCGGATTCATTGCCAAATTTATCATCGTACTGGAACACTACATCCTGCTCCACATCAAGCTCCTGCTTATGCCCAACTCTACATATTAGATACTGCCACTGCTAATGACCAACGTTTACAGTGTGACGAAAATAAAAAATTTCATCCTAAATTGATGCGGCTCATTGCTAACTTATTAGATCGCATCAATCCTTTTGTTTCCGCATACAAAATGTTACGTTTTGTCGAACAAGAGGAACAGGAGAAGGCAATTGAAAATGGTACTGTCATGCCTAATATCACCATGGCTCTTAAACAGGATCGAGAACAAGACCCAAGACGTTATAATAATCCAATTGTTAATGAAGTTGCTGTGGTCTTTGAAAATGCTGATGGAGAGCCACCCTTCAATAGAGACATTTTAATTCATCTGAAACCTCACCCAAACAATCCTTTAGCCCCAAAAACACAGCAACTCAGTATTCTGCACAGTAATTTAGATGCTTTACTGTATCCGTTATTTTTTCCGCATGGAGAACAAGGCTGGCATGAGGGACTGAAGCATCAAGGTCAAAATCCATGGAGAGTTACACAATTGCAGTATTACTGTTATTTGCTATCTGTACGTCCTGGGTTCAATCCTATTCTAAATGGTGGAAAACTAACGCAATAGTATTTAGTGGATGCGTATGTAAAAATTGAGGCTAATCGCTTAAATTTTATACGTCAACATCAAAAAGATTTAAAAGTGGAGGACTACTGCGTACTACAGGAACATCTGCAAAGAAAATCTATCGAAAAAGGAATTCCCATTGGCAAGACGGTCATTTTACCATCGTCGTTTGAAAGTAGTCCAAGAAATATGCAGCAACGCTATCAAGATGCCATGGCTATTGTTACAAAATTTGGACGGCCAGATCTTTTTATAACAATGACCTGTAATCCCAAATGGAGCGAGATTATCCACAATTTAGAACCATGGCAGCGTGTGGAACACAGACCGGATTTAGTCGCCCGTGTCTTCAAAATAAAATTAGAAGCCCTATTAAAAGATATAAACAGTGGATTATTTGGCAAGATTTGTGCAATGGTTCATGTAATAGAATTTCAAAAGCGGGGACTACCACATGCTCACATTTTGATCATTCTGGATAGCAATTCTAAATTACGCACTGAGGTTGATGTCGATCGTACTGTTTGGACAGAAATTCCTGATCCATCCGAGTATCCTGTGCTCCATCAAATTGTGATGCAACATATGATTCATGGACCCTGTGGACAATTCAACCCCAATTCTCCATGTATGGATATTGGAAAGTGTAAAAAAGGATTCCCAAAAGATTTCCAACCAAAAACAATAATAGCACAGGATGCCTACCCAACTTATCAACGCAATGCAGGACCTTCATTTACACACCGTTCTCACATGGTTGATAATTCTTGGGTTGTTCCCTATAACCCTTTCCTACTATTAAAGTATAAGTGTCATATAAATGTGGAAATCTGTGCGTCCATTCAAAGTGTCAAGTATCTATTCAAATATGTTTACAAAGGACATGATAAAGCCAATCTGGAAATTTGTCAAACAAACATACAACATGATGAACCTCACCAATTTATGGATTCAAAATACGTCAGTGCACCGGAGGCAGCTTGGAGAATTTTTGCCTACCCAATGCATAGACAATCACACAGCATTGTTCGCCTTGCCGTACATCTGCCACAGTCACAACCACTTTATTTTCATGAAGATGCTTCTGTTGAGAACATTGCTGCCATGACGCATAGAAAATCAACTCTTATGGCCTACTTTGAGCTGAATGAGAATGACCCACATGCTCATGAATACTTCTACCGCCAAATTCCTGAGCACTATGTCTGGAAACATGGTGCATGGGAAATTAGGCATAAACGTGGAGCAACAGTCATTGGAAGAATGTATACGGTCAGTATGAAAGATGAAGAACGCTACTATTTATGGTTGTTGTTACTACATGTCAAAGGAGCAACAAGTTTTGAGCACATTAAGACCGTTAATGAAGTCGAGTACCCAACTTTTAAACAGGCAGCATTAGCCCTTGGATTACTTTTGGATGACAGTGTTTGGCGAAATACCTTACTGGACGCCTGTGTTCAAAACATGCCTGCACAGCTTCGGGATATGTTTGCTTACATATGTATCTTTGGTCCTCCTGCTCATCCATTGGAGTTGTGGCAAGAATTTAAAAAAGATTTTATTGAAGACTACTGCCGTGCATATCACCCTAACAATGAGGACTGTGAGCATTGTGAAGGCTATGCAATGACAGATGTTCAAAATGTGTTAAAATTTCATGGCAAAGCTTTAAGGATTTTAATCTACCACGCCTCAAAAGAAAACAACAACTACAACCACAATACGACAAAGACGAGGAGTTAAGAAGAGCCCAAGAAATTAAAGAAACTTTAAATCAACAACAACTTTTGGCCTATAATGCCATAAATGAAGCATTAGAGGATAAAAGTCAGCAAGCTAAGTGCTTTTTCATTGATGGCCCAGGTGGCAGTGGGAAAACATACCTGTATGATTTATTAATTCGTCAAATAAGAGGAGAAGGAGAAACTGAGTCACCTGCTGCCAGTACTGGGATTGCAGCCAACTTACTGGAAGGAGGAAGAACCATCCATTCACTTTACGGGATACCAATTTCAATCAATGAAACATCCGTTTCCATAATCAAAAATGATACTGATGCTGCACACCATTTGAAGAATACTAAACTTTTCATTATTGATGAGTCCACTATGCTATCTAAATACGCACTGCATGTCATTGACCAACTATTAAAGGATGTTATGACCAAAGATATCTCGAAGAAAAATAAAAGACTGTTTGGAGGGAAAGTCATTGTTCTGGGAGGAGACTTTCGTCAGTGTCTTCCTATTATTCCTCATGGAACACGAACTGATATCGTAGAGAGCTGCATTAAATATTCCCGACAATGGCAGCTTTTCATTCAATTGCCACTACTTGACAACATGCGCTCTATTGATCCAGGATACAGCAGTTGGTTACTTCAACTGGGAAATGGACAATTGACCAATTATTATAACCTTGGAGATGATGTTATTGAAATCCCTCAAGATATGATTTGCACAGGCTCACTAATATTTGACATTTTTGGTGAAAACATTGTAATTGATGTCAATGACAATGAAAGCATTAATACTGCAGCATCACATGCCATTCTTTGCTCCAAAAATAACGATGTGGATCAGGTCAACTCTAAGGTCATGGATTGCATTGCTGGAGAGTACACAGAATACATTAGTGATGATTCCATTGATCCGGACGAGACAGAGGACCCAGAGCAATACCCTGTTGAGTTTTTAAATTCACTTACACCCACGGGAATGCCATCTCATCGTCTGAAATTAAAAATCGGCACCATTGTCATGCTTTTGAGGAACTTCAACAGCAGAAAAGGTCTTTGCAATGGGACTCGCTTAATTGTCACCGGTTTGTTTGACAACATGATTCGAGCAAAAGTCATTACTGGGTCTGCTGGAGGAAATGTGGTTTTCATTCCCAGGATTGATTTGTGCCCATCAGAAACTGGCTTGCCTTTTAAGTTAAGACGTCGGCAATTTCCTCTGAAGCCAGCTTTTGCCATGACAATCAACAAATCCCAAGGACAAACACTTGAGAAAGTAGGGATTTTTTTGCCAGAACCTGTTTTTGGACATGGAAAATTGTATGTGGCTTTTTCAAGAGTGAAAAGACGATCCAATGTAAAAGTGAAAGTGGTGGACACTCCAATCCAAGGCAAATTGCTGCCTAACAGTGACAAAGTATTTACCAAAAATATTCTCTACAAGAATATTTTGCACTGAACTTTTCCCTATGAGTATTCTTCCGTTTATTTATCTTTTGAAAAAAAAAAAAAAAAAAATTTTAGTCTTTCAAATTTTATTATTTTATATACAGATTTCTACTATATTTTTGTGAACACACATTTAAGATAATATGAGAGATGTGTATCATCCACATTTCTACACTGGGTGATAGAAACCACTATTTAAAGCTCCAGCACTATACGTGCTGAGAGATTTCATTCTCATTCTTTACAGGGAGTGGTTTTTGTGAACAGCTAAGAGACGGGTGGGATGGCTGTTCACACACATCTCATTAGCAAGGTGTGTTACGGGTCATTCCATGTAAAGTGATCCAAAAATGAATATTTTTTTTCCCTGAAGTCCTCAGATTTTTTAAATTTTTTTTCTATATGAAGAACAACTTTAGTTAATTACAAAAAAAAAGTTTTGAATTTTTTTCTTTATCAGTTAATTTTTTACAGATTTTTAAAGTTTTAAAAAAGTGCGAATTTTGGCCTGGTATGGCTTTACATTTTCTATCATATCTCGGGCTAGAAATAAGATAGAGAAACAAAATAAACGCCAATCTACTCAGAACTGTGCAGACTTTCACCACATATGTCACAAGAGGATCTTTGTTAATATTTTACCCATGTGATCGCAAGCGCAAAACTTTAAAACGCATTTCTGAAAAATCGGCGCGCTTTAAATATTTCAAAAACTGCCCATGTGTCTGCTATGCTCTTAGCCACATCTGTACCAAATTTCAAGTTGGGATCGCGATGGGATCATATTTTAAAATATTTTAATGTTAATAGCGTCAATGGGTCATTCTATATCAAGTGATCTAAATATGAATATTTTTTTTTACCTGACGTCTTTAGATTTTTTTTATTCTTTTTCTTTATGAAGTACAACTTTAGTTAATTACAAATTAAAAGTTTAGAATTTTTTTCTTAATCAGTTAATTTTTTACAGATTTTTAAAGTTTAAAAAAAGGGTGAATTTTGGCCTGGTATGACTTTACATTTTTTTATCTCAGGCTAGAAATAAGATAATGAAGTGGAAGAGGCACCATTTTACTCAGAACGGTAACAGCTTGCATTTGATATGTTACAAGACTGTTTCTTTATATCAAATTCAAACTATTGACGGGCAATTGTGAAAAAATGACTGATTGTGTTCTTGGTTATATTTGTGCAGAGATTCAACTTGGGACCTGTCAAATTTATATATTTTTTTATTTTATGGTTGTATGAGTTATCACAACTTATTGAATAAAACATTTATATGCAACAAAAAAGAAACACAAAAAACAAATCCCATAAATGCCAGGATAAATACATCTTAAGCGGCCGTCACACGCTACGATATCTTGAAAGATATCGCTTGAACGCGCCAGATTAAACATCGCTTGAACGATGTCTGTGCGTGTGACGGCAAGATACGACGAGCAAGAATTGATAAAATCGCAAAATCGAGATCTGAGCTCCGGAGCTCAGATCTTGCGATGAACGATTTCACGATCTGCCTCATCGTGGTGTATAACACCACGATGAACGATCTCCCAGCGGCAGAGCCTATGCTGGGAGATGGTAACTATGGTACACGTCGGGCTACTAAGCGACGCGCGGCGCCTAGTAACCCGATGTGTACCATAGTAACCAGCAATCTCGCTGGTCCACATCGCTGGTGAGTCTGTCTGTGTGACATCTCACCAGCGATGTGAGTGATATTGTTAGCGATCACGCGTGCACGTGATCGCTAACAATATCGCTAGCGATATGGAAGTGTGTGACGGCCGCTTTAATCATCAGAACACAACGCTCAGCATTTTCAACTTGAATGTATTGAACAAACCAAAAGAAGAAAGGTGATCATATCCTCAAGTTTGATTAAACAAGATTAAAAGAACCAAAAATGTTAACCCCTATTTATACATATAAATTTGTTTTCTATTCTATCACTAAACATGTGATTTATGAAGTGTTTAATAAGAATAGTACAGTAGTTAAATCATCGTTCTATAAATTATGAACTAATCAAACAATTAATAGTATGTTTTTAAAGTGGCATTTTATCAATTTGTCCCTTCTAGTGGGTGAAATGTAATCTTGTCCATAAACGCTTACTAGCAATCGCCGTTTCCTTGTGTGTCAAAGAGTATGTCCGGCCTGTCACGGTGTTAGGCTCCACCTGAGTTAATATCTGATTTTTGTGCACTTTTAAAATGTCTGGCTTTCTTGGATACACAAAGGATGGCGCTGGATCAGAAGGATGCAATAAAGTCAATTTTACTTCTTCATTTTCACAATCTTTGGAGAGTACAGTAGCCAGCCACCAGCGCCAATCATATTCATATTTTTTCAAAAGGATTGCAACAGTGTCTATGATAAAATGCTGTTTCTTGAGAAGTAGCAGCCATTGCTGTGTGGGAAAAATACAGTTAATATTAAGTAAGGAAGATAGGTAATAAAAATAAAGATTTACAGTACACTTGAGATAGAACTGTATTACTATAAAGTGAGTTTTAGGGCTAGCGCGCACAGTTTTTTCTGTCTGCAGATACACGCTGCAGTTTTGGCAGCTTGTTTTTCTACCAAGTTTTTACCACATATGCGTTAGTTTTTTTAATCGCTAGTGAAAAAAATGGCAGCTTTTTTTATATAAATGATAAATGCTGCGTTTATTGCAGAGATTAAAAAGTAGTTCAAGCAGTGATTTACTCACTCTTGAGTGTTTCCAAAAACACTGCATGTGGTGAACCCCATAGAAATCAATGGGGCTGTTTTTCTGAATGATGATCCCTAAGAATAGCACTGTGTGCATTGGCCCTTAATAATAAAAGCATTAAACTATTAATATATTTACTCACCCATGTTTTAGTACACAGCCTTGATGGCTTTGTACAGACTATTGTTTGTTCAGGAGTGAAGATGTCCAGACATGTCAGGACATGAAAGGTCTGAACGAGCTGTCTTAATTCCTGAATGCAGTGGGTAGACACTTAACATGATTGACAGAGCTGCTGGCCTACCATCTGCTCTGCATTCACGGTCTATCCCTGTGCTTTCTCAGGTTGAGCCCTAACAAAGCTTTTTCCTATATGTCCTCTCCTGCTTCTAAGCTGTAACATATCAAAATAATACAGTAATGTCTAAAAATAATGGATTTGATAAATATAGACCCCACGCTTTTAGACCACAGGTTGAACAGATCTGAATTAAAGATTTTTGAATTGACACTATAATAGTTAAATATTTTAAAATATGATCCCATCACGATCCCAACTTGAAATTTGGTACAGATGTGGCTAAGAGCATAAAAGACACATGGGCAGTTTTGGAAAATTTTTATTAAAAGGTTTTTTCGGAAATGCGTTTCAAAATGTTGCGTTTGCGTTCGCATGGGTAAAAAATTAAAATTAACAAATATACTCTTGTGACATATCTGGTGAAAGCCTGGACAGTTCTGAGTACAATGGTGTTTATTTTGTTTCTCTATCTTATTTCTAACCCAAGATAAAAAAATGTAAAGTCATACCAGGCCAAAATTCACACTTTTTTTAAACTTTAAAAATCTGTAAAAAATTAACTGATGAAGAAAAAAATTCTAAACTTTTAATTTGTAATTAACTAAAGTAGTACTTCATAAAGGAAAAAAAATTAAAAAAATCTAAAGACGTCAGGTAAAAAAAAATATTCATATTTAGATCACTTGATATGGAATGACCCATTGACGCTTTTAATAGTAAAATATTTTAAAATATGATCTCATCGCAATCCCAACTTGAAATTTGGTACAGATGTGGCTAAGAGCAAAGCAGACACATGGGCAGTTTTTGAAATATTTAAAGCGCGCCGATTTTTCGGAAATGCATTTTAAAGTTTTGCGCTTGCGATCACATGGGTAAAATATTAACAAAGATCCTCTTGTGACATATCTGGTGAAAGCCTATATAGTTATGAGTAGGATGGTGTTTATTTTGTCTCTCTATCTTATTCCTAGCCTTAGTTATGAGGAGAAATGTAAAGGCAGGCAACAGCGAAATTCGCACTTTTTCCGAACTTTGAAAATCATTTAAAAAAAAATAAATTTTTTAAAACATTTTTCTCTTCACATTTTGCATTGTCTGACATGCTATTATCAAATAACAAAACCTCAAAAGAATTAAAAATATAGAGGTAATAATCATTGGTTCACTTGACATGGAATGACCCTTACACATGTTTAGATAGATAGGGCCAAAAATAAATTATTCATTAGATTCTACCATGCCATTTTTCTTAGATTTTTTTCACATTATTGAGGAATATACTAAATGATAATAATTGATCATGAAGGACTCACCGACAACATACTTGCTGTAATTTTCATGACTGCATGTATGCAATTTGTACTTCACTTGCGGTTTGTGCAGACAACATAGTTGCGGCAGTGTCATCCACATCAACTACAGTCACCTGTGCTTACTTAGTGGATGCATGTTATGCACCTGCCAAAGCCACGTTCACTTCATTTACCGCAGGTTAACTACAAGTTTTTTAGTTATTGCATGGACATTGCTGCAAGTCTGTAGTTGGTAACTCCTTCTGTATCAATTTATAAAATTTATTTATTTACAACATAATCCTCAAAAAATCTAAGAAAAATCCAGCCATAAAACATATATAAATAATATAAATTCGGATTTAGTTAGAGTAGGGACTCACCAGGCGTAAGGGCATCTTGACGCGATTGGTGGGCTGACACAAACTGGCTGATACACACATTACTACTATTAATTCATCAATTCTAACGATTGACGCATTAAGAAGTATTGCTACTTTGTGTTCTAAGACCCTTACAACATAATAGTTCAATTTTCCTTAAATGATATCAACAATACAAATATATGTAGTTGGTGTAAAGATGTCATTGGAATAATTGGATTATTATTTAAAAATCTTTAAAAAAACAATAAACATATTCTAGACACCCGATGCATTTGCATCAGGCTAACAGCTATTACTACTATAATCAAATTAATGCACGTTCTAGAATCCCGATGCATTTGCATCGGGCTCACAGCTAGTAGTGTATAAAAATATTTTCCTTTAAATTCTGTAGATACATATTACATTTAGATACATAGTTACTTTCTAATTAAACGCACATATTACAATAACTTAGTTTACCAATAGATGTATAGGAATAAAAAAACAAAAAGTCCAAAAAAAATTATTCTTGCAATAGATGTATAGGAATAGAAAAAACCTAAATACCAAAAAAATTAGTTTAGTTATAGATAGACATTATAATTACTTATTAGATATAAAATAGTCATTTAAGATATATAGTCGTTAGTTTTAGTTTTCAATAAAAATATAGTGTATAAAAATATTTTAATTTTAATTCTTTAGATGCATATTAGATTTAGATATATAGTTACTTTTTAATTTAACACAAATATTAAAATAAACTAGCTGTGAGCCCGATTCTAAAGAATCGGGTAGTCTAGAATCTATATATAGTTTATTTAGTAATAGTTAGGGGAGTGCGGTGAAATTAATTGTGTGTATACAGGCGGCTCAGTGGGTAGCAGTGAGTGCGGTGGGTGAGTGCTTAGCAGTGAGTGGGGCGGCTCAGTGGGTAGCAGTGAGTGGGGCGGCTCAGTGGTCAGCAGTCAGTGTGGCGGCTCAGTGGTCAGCAGTGAGTGGGGCGGCTCAGTGGTCAGCAGTGAGTGGGGTGGCTCAGTGGTCAGCAGTGAGTGGGGCGGCTCAGTGGTCAGCAGTGAGTGCGGCGGCTCTGTGGTCAGCAGAGGACGGCGGCTCTGTGGTCAGCAGAGGACGGCGGCTCTGTGGTCAGCAGTGAGTGCGGTGTGGCTCTGTGGTCAGCAGAGGACGGCGGCTCTGTGGTCAGCAGAGGACGGCGGCTCTGTGGTCAGCAGAGGACGGCGGCTCTGTGGTCAGCAGAGGACGGCGGCTCTGTGGTCAGCAGAGGACGGGGGCTCTGTGGTCAGCGCAGGACGGGGGCTCTGTGGTCAGCGCAGGACGGGGGCTCTGTGGTCAGCTCAGGACGGGGGCTCTGTGGTCAGCGCAGGACGGGGGCTCTGTGGTCAGCGCAGGACGGGGGCTCTGTGGTCAGCGCAGGATGGGGGCTCTGTGGTCAGCGCAGGACGGGGGCTCTGTGGTCAGCGCAGGGCGGGGGCTCTGTGGTCAGCTCAGGGCGGGAGCTCTGTGGCCAGCGCAGGGCGGGGGCTCTGTGGTCAGCGCACTGCGGGGGCTCTGTGGTCAGCGCAGGGCGGGGGCTCTGTGGTCAGCGCAGGGCGGGGGCTCTGTGGTCAGCGCAGGGCGGGGGCTCTGTGGTCAGCGCAGCGGCGTGGGCAGAGTGGTCAGCGCAGCGGCGTGGGCAGAGTGGTCAGCGCAGCGGCGTGGGCAGAGTGGTCAGCGCAGCGGTGTGGGAAGAGTGGTCAGCGCAGCGGCGTGGGCAGAGTGGTCAGCGCAGTGGCGTGGGCAGAGTGGTCGTGAGGGGGCAGAGAGGGGGTCAGGGGGAAGAGTTGGGGGGGTCAGTGGTCAGAGTAGGGGGGTGAGTGGTCAGAGCAGGGTGAGGGGGAAGAGTTGGGGGGTCAGTGGTCAGAGTAGGGGGGTGAGTGGTCAGAGCAGGGTGAGGGGCAGAGTGGGGGTTAGTGGGCAGAGTGGGGGGTCAGTGGGCAGAGTGGGGGGTCAGTGGGCAGAGTGGGGGGTCAGTGGACAGAGTGGGGGGTCAGTGGGCAGAGTGGGGGTGAGTGGGCAGAGCAGGGTGAGGGGCAGAGTGGGGGGTCAGTGGGCAGAGTGGGGGGGGTCAGTGGGCAGAGTGGGGGTGAGGGGGCAGAGAGGGGGTCAGGGGGAAGAGTTGGGGGGTCAGTGGGCAGAGAAGGGGGGGGAGTGGTCAGAGTGGGGGTGAGTGGTTAGAGCAGGGTGGGGGGCAGAGTGGGGGTCAGTGGGCAGAGTGGGGGTCAGTGGGCAGAGTGGGGGTCAGTGGGCAGAATGGGGGGTCAGTGGGCAGAGTGGGGGTGAGGGGGCAGAGTGGGGGTGAGGGGGCAGAGAGGGGGTCAGGGGGAAGAGTTGGGGGGGTCAGTGGGCAGAGTGGGGGTGAGTGGTCAGAGTGGGGGTGAGTGGTCAGAGCAGGGTGAGGGGCTAAATGGGGGTCAGTGGGCAGAGTGGGGGTCAGCGGCGCCCTCCTACCTTCACCTGCTTGTGTCGCGCTGTCACCAGTGTGGAACGGGCCGGTGTTGATGAGCAGCGGCGGCTCAGAGTACAGGGTCCAAAGCTGAGCCCCCAGCAGACACAGTGTCGGGGAGAAGGCCGGCATCACTGCCGGAAATAGAGCCCAGGAGGATGGGGCGGACACTGGCACAGCAGTGATGAATGAGGAGTGGGGCGGTCTCCTCCGACGTGTCCCACTCACTCTGCTTAGCTCCCTGTGGATTGGATGTGGGTGTTGCTGGTGGAGTGGTGCGGACACGCCCCTGGATAAACGACCGCGGCCTTAGTGACAGGGACAGGGGCTGCCTGCCGGCTTGCCTCAGAAGATAGAAGAATGCAGAGAATGCAGGGAAGCATTGACAATGTGTGTGGGCAGCTGTGGGCCCCTGTAGTGGCGCCGGCCCTGGCTTGACTATATATTCTATTGTATTGTTGTATTGTTGTTATATATAGTTGCCGTAGCTCTACTTCCGTTTGGCAGCCACGTCTTCGACGACGGAAGTAGCGCCGAATATGACGGAAGTGTGCTGCGGCAATTATATATAAGATTAGTTTAGCCATAGATGTATAGGAATAAAAAATAAATTACAAAAAAATTCGTTTAGCCATATATGTATCGGAATATAAAAAACAACAAAAAAAACAAAAAATTCATTTAGTTATAGATAAAGACATTATAATTAGTTAATAGATATAAAATATTTAAGATATATAGTCGTTAGTTTTTTAAGCTTAGAAACATTATTTTTATATTTCATAGTATATGTATATAAACACACATTTTGTTGTAGATTGTAGATGTGTATCATCTAAATGCTTGCATTTAGTGATAAGAACCTGAACCTCCAGCAGTATAGCTGCTGAGAGATTTCATTTTCTTTTTACTCAGGGTGAGGTTTTTGTGAACAGCTAATAGACGGGTGGGACGCCTGTTCACACACATCTCTATCTCGAACTGTGTTCTGTACATATAAGTACATACATACATATAGGTACATATTTAGACACATAGGTACATATTTAGACACATAGGGAAAGAATAGACATTTTGATTTTAAATCTGAATTCTTCTGCTATTTGTTGAATTTATAGTGGGAAAAAAGCAATTTTGCCACTTGCTGCCTAATTGTGACCTACAGCATTCTTACTGTAAGTTGCATGAAATTTATATTGAATTTGTGGTTTACGGCAGTTGCGGCACATGTGGTTTCGACAGTTTCAACCACCAAAATCGCAGTTAGCTCTGATTTTTAGTGGTTGCATTTAGTGAATCTGTCGAAGCTGTGCTTGCGGTATTTACTGCAAGCTAACTGGAAGTTCCATATACATTACATGTTACTTGCTGAAAGTGATCTGTAGGTAGGTCTTTTGGTGCCAAGTGCAGAAATTGTATTTTGTTATTCCACACCTTCTGCAAATAGCCGAAAAATATCTGATTTAAAAGGAGTCTAAGTATTAATAATTAGGGATAGAGTAGAGTAGGTCCCACCACCTGTAAGGCTACCTTCCCGTGGTTGGTGGGGAAACATGTACTGGCTAAACCATAGATTATGTATATGCAATTTATATATGAATTTTAATAATCTGTACAAAACATCGGTGCCAGTAACTGTACGAAAAGCCTTGCCTTAGAATCATGACATGTACTACATTGACATATACTATACAAGCATTGGTAGTTCATAGATACATATCATGTCTTATGTGCATTATTGTCAAATTTGAATGAATAATGTATATATGCATGCTAGACTCCCTATTATTTAGAATCAGGCCACCATCTTAGACATATAATGGACGACTTTGAGTTTCACATTTACTGATGAAAGTGAGGCGCTATTCTCATTGCTTGCCGGCAGCAGACAGCAACCAATGAGAATAGCGCCTCATTTACAATGGTAAATGTGAAACTTAAAATATTCCATGTATTTGAAGTATGGCGCCATACAGCGCAGCACTCTTCTGATCGCTCGCCGCCTTCAGTACGCCGAACAATCAGAATAGCGGTGGCCGCTATGCCGCCATATTTGAAATATACTGAGTAAACTCTACACAGATTCTAGAATCCCGATGCAATCGCATCGGGCTCACAGATAGTAACAAATAACAGCGTTGACATCCCGAGAAATCATAGTTCATTTTTCTCTCTTCCTCCTCATCTGTTTGTTCAAAAAAGTGGAATGAGGCCTACCAAGAAAAGGACACCATAGCTAATGTCAAATATGGTGGAAGTTTAAAGATGTTTTGGGGTTGTTTTGTTGCCTCTGGCACTGGGTGCCTTGACTATATGCAATGCATCATGACATCTGAAGATTAACAAATAATGTTGTGTCACAATGTAGCCTTCCAGCAAAACAATGACCCCAAACCTACTTCAAGAAGCACCTAGCAATTGCTGGAAACAAAGAGATGAAGTGCTCTGAAGTGTCCAGCAATTAATGCATATCTAAATCCCAATTAAAAATTTCCTAAATCCCAATTAACAAATGGCTGTTGAGAAAAGGCATTGTTCAAATCTTAAGGCCGGGTTACATGCAGCGACATCGCTACCAATGTCGCTGCAATGTCACAGGTTTTGTGACGTTGTAGTGACTTCGCGAGCGACGTCGCTGTGTGTGACATGCCGCAACTACCAGCGATCAGCTCGCTGATCACTGATCGTTGCAGAATGGCCAGGACCATTTTTCAATCGTTGGTCTGCCGCTGTCACGCATGCATCGGCATGTGTGACAGGGGCAACAACTAGCAACACCCAGTGTGCACCCGACACCCTGACCGATCCCAGCAACTGTCGGGTGTCGGCACATCGCTGTGTGATCACTGGTGAGTAGGGTTTTTAGAGATGAGCGATGTTCGATTCGAAATGTTCGGCGATCTCAAATTTGAGCTGTTTTGAGCGGAGTCATTCGATGAATGCGAACAATTAGCTTCAAATTCAGTAGTTCGAGGTTATGTTCGATAACAGTTCGTTCACCAAAAGGAGCCTATGAAGTGGTCTTGGGGCAGAGGAGAAGGCTGAAATGGGGGCATGATTGGTTAATAGCTGGGGTAAAAAGCCGCCGGCTTTTTAACAATCATTCAGCCCGATCCACTGCCCCCCGCAGCCTCCCATCCTGATCATCTGCTCCCCCCGCCACCTCAAATCCCGATCCTAAGTTAGGACTGGGTGGGGAGTGCAGCACCAAGGAGCGGGGAGCAAAGGGCCAGGGTGAGGAAGCTGGCTGTGAGAAGAAGACTTCACAGCCGGCTTTACTGCTCTGTGATGCGCTGCCCGCACCCTGATGCCCCCTCCCTGCTCCCTGGATCTGCTCCCCCCGCCCGGTCCTAACTTAGGATCAGGCGGGAAGGTGATGGGGGGAGCGATGAGGGGGCATCAGGGAGCGGGGAGCGCAGAACACAGCAGGAAACTGGCGGTGAAGTCTCACCGCTGGCTTTCCTGCCGGTTATTTCAAATGATCAGCTGAAGCAGATCAGCTGTTCATTTGAAGTAGCCGCAGTGATGTCTGGGAAAGGTTCATGTGAGTTTACTCAGTAAAGTGCGATAGTATCGCGGGATCTCCGGCGCTCACCTGACAGCCTGGGGTCCTGGCTAGATCCCGGATGCTATCACTGAGCAGTTCTGTGTTGTGGTTGGCAGGCGCTGCCAACCACAGAGGTCCACGATTCTGAGAGATACAGATGATCTGCAGCTCATCTGTATCTCTCAGAAGCGATCGGACTGTGCAGCAAGGTGCCTCTCAAAGAGGCAGTGTAAAAATAAGAATGAATGAAAAAATAAAGTTTTTAAAAACATGTAAAAAAAAAAAAATATATAAAAGTTCAAATCACCCCCTTTTTCTCCTAATCACAATAAAAGTAATAAAATACACATGTTTGGTATCGCCGTGTTCAGAATTGCCCGATCTATCATCGTACTAAATCCGTTAATGACAGCCGTAAACTCTGTAACAGAAAAAATGGTCCAAATGCCAAAATTCCGATTTTTTTGGTCGCTGCAACATTGCTATAAAATGCAATAACCGGCGATCAAAACTGCAGATCCCCCAAAAATGGTATCATTAGAAACGTTAGCTCAAGACGCAAAAAATAAGCCATCACACAGCCCCAAATCCCAAAAAATGAGGGCACTACAGGTCGCAGAACATGGTGCAAGAAGTCAGTTTTTTTGTTTTTTCAAACTTCTGAATTTTTTTTCACCACCTAGATACTAGTAAAGGTATACATATTGGGTGTCTACGAACTTGTACCGACCCAAGGCATCACCCCGTCACATCAGTCTTACCATATAGTGAACATGGCGACTAAAATACCCAAAAAACTAACGTGTTATTGCACTTTCTTTGCAATTTCACTGCATTTAGAATTTTTTTGCAATTTCCCTGTACACTATATGGTAAAATAAATTATTGCATATGAAAGTACAACTTGTCCCACAAAAAACAAGCCATCATATGTCTATATTGACGAAAAATAAAAAAGTTATGGCTCTTGGAAGCAGGTGAGCAAAAAACGAAAATGAAAAATGAAAAAAATTCCAAGGTCATGAAGGGGTTAATAGATTGGGCATTTCTAAACTCAGTGATACCAAACATGTGCATGTATACACTACCATTCAAAGGTTTCGGGTCATTTAGAAAATTCCTTATTTTTTAAAGAAAAGCGCATTTTTTTTCAATTCCCTATTCTAGCTCAAACATCTGGTTTTTTAATGCAATATCTACGTAGGTGTATAGAGGCCCATTTCCAACAATCACCACTCCAGTGTTTTAATGGTACATTGTGTTTGCTAACTGTGGAAAAAGGCTAATGGATGTTTAGAAAACACTTGTACAAGTATGTTAGCACA
Organism: Allobates femoralis; assembly: GCA_033576535.1. Taxonomy (NCBI): domain Eukaryota; kingdom Metazoa; phylum Chordata; class Amphibia; order Anura; family Aromobatidae; genus Allobates; species Allobates femoralis. Next base: position 175,881,631 of record JARQOC010000006.1, on the reverse strand, counting down.
GCTGAAAATGGTTTGACTGATTAGAGAAGCTATAAAATTGACCTTCCTTTGAGCTAGTTGAGAATCTGGAGCATTATGGTGGGTTTACATGTCGCGATATCGGCGTCCAACTCCGACCCAACTCCGACCAAAAGTCACGTGGTTCGGAGTTGGACCCGATATCGTTCGCGCGTTGTACGGTTTGAAATACAATGCGATGCTGGAACGATGCCAAAACGATATCGGGGTTGAATGAGCGTGCTATTCAACCGCCCGATATCGGATGGCCGTTGTAGCCGCATCGTCCCGTGTGACAGCCCAACTACGATGTGTACGCCCACGTCACCCATTCACTCCCATGTTAACTGGTCGTTCCTGGGTTGGGGGGTGTACACGTCGTCGGGACGTTGTATCCCGATATCGGGCTGTCTAAACCGGCGATGCGATAGGGGAAACGCGCGCTCAAAAAGCGCGCTCCCGCGTCGTTGGTCCCGATATCGGCCCGATATCGGGACATGTAAACCCACCATGAGATTTGAGATTAAGGCCCTGCAGGTGTACTAGTCAGACACAAATGCTGATGACAATAGCGAGTCTTTTGGCATATCCTAATTTGTGCTGCAACCTACTCCTGCCGCACACAAATGTTAGATGAATGCAGACAAGAGTTGGTTTTTAGCACGACACTGAGATTTGAGATTAAGGCCCTGCAGTGGACGAGTCAGACACAAAGGCTGATGACAATAGCGAGTTTTTTGGCGTATCCTAATTTACACTGACAACCTACTGTACCTGCACAAGATGATAAATGAGTGCAGAAAAGATTGGGTTTTTAGCACGACACTGAGATTTGAGATTAAGGCCCTGCAGGTGGACTAGTCAGACACAAACACTGACCACTAATAGCGAGTCTTTTGGCGTATCGTAATTTACGCTGCAACCTACTGTAACTGCACTAAGGTGCTAAATGATTTCAGAAAAGATAGGTTTTTAGCACAACACTGTGATTTGAGATTAAGGCCCTGCAGGTGTACTAGTCAGACACAAACGCTGACGACAATAGCGAGTCTCTTGGCAAATCCTAATTTGCGCTGCAACCTACTTTGATGCACACAATGTAGATGAAAAGCAGACAAGATGTTGCTTTTTAGCACGACATTGAGATTTGAGATTACGGCCCTGCAGGTGGACTAGTCAGACACAAACGCTGACGACAATAGCGAGTCTTTTTGCGTATCCTAATTTGCGCTGCAACCTACTCCTGCCGCACACAATGTTAGATGAATGCAGACAAGATTTGGTTTTTAGCACGACACTGAGATTTGAGATTAAGACCCTGCAGGTGGACTAGTCAGACACAAACGCTGACGACAATACGAGTCTTTTGGCGTATCCTAATTTAGCTGCAACCTACTGTAGCTGCACTAAGATGTTAAATGAGTGCAGAAAAGATTGGTTTTTAGCACGACACTGAGATTTGAGATTAAGGCCCTGCAGGTGGACTAGTCAGACACAAACGCTGAGCAAAGCGAGTCTTTTTGGCGTATCCTAATTTGCGCTGCAACCTACTCCTTGCGCACACAAATGTTAGATGAATGCAGACAAGATTGGTTTTTAGCACGACACTGAGATTTGAGATTAAGGCCCTGCAGGTGGACTAGTCAGACACAAACGCTGACGACAATAGCAGAGTCTTTTGGCGTATCCTAATTTACGCTGCAACCTACTTTGACGCACACAATGTTAGATGAATGCAGACAAGAGTTGGTTTTTAGCACGACACTGAGATTTGAGATTAAGGCCCTGCAGGTGGACTAGTCAGACACAAACGCTGACGACAATAGCGAGTCTTTTTGCTATCCTAATTTGCGCTGCAACCTACTCCTGCCACACACAAATGTTAGATGAATGCAGACAAGAGTTGCTTTTTAGCACGACACTGAGATTTGAGATTAAGGCCCTGCAGGTGTACTAGTCAGACACAAACGCTGACGACAATAGCGAGTTTTTTGCGTATCCTAATTTTACGCTGCAACCTACTGACTGCACACACAGAATGTAATGAGTGCAGACAAGATTGGTTTTTAGCACGACTGAGATTTGAGATTAAGGCCCTGCAGGTGTACTAGTCAGACACAAACGCTGACGACAATAGCGGGTCTTTTTGGCATATCCTAATTTACGCTGCAACCTACTGTAGCGCACTAAGATGCTAAGTGAGTGCTAACAAGATTGGTTTTTAGCACGACACTGAGATTTGAGATTAAGGCCCTGCAGGTGGACTAGTCAGACACAAACGCTGACGACAATAGCGAGTCTTTTTGCGCATACTAATTTGCGCTGCAATCTACTCCTGCCGCACACAATTGATAGATGAATGCAGAGAAGATTTGGTTTTTAGCCCGACACTGAGATTCGAGATTAAGACCCTGCAGGTGGAATAGTCAGAAACAAACGCTGACGACAATAGCGAGTCTTTTGGCGTATCCTAATTTATGCTGCACCCTACTGTAGCTGTACTAAGATGCTAAATGAGTGAGAAAAGATTGGGTTTTTAGCAAGACACTGAGATTTGAGATTAAGGCCCTGCAGGTGGACTAGTCAGACACAAACGCTGATGCCAATAGCGAGTCTTTTTGCTTATCCTAATTTGCGCTGCAACCTACTCCTGCCGCACACAAATGTTAGGCTAAAAAAAGTCTTGTCTGGTTTCATCTGACACTGAGATTTGAGATTAAGGCCCTGCAGGTGAACTAGTCAGACACTAACGCTGACGACAATAACGAGTCTTTTGGCGTATCCTAATTTACGCTGCAACCTACTGTAGCTGCACAAAGATGCTAAATGAATGCAGAAAGAGTTGGTTTTTAGCACGACACTGAGATTTGAGATTAAGACCCTGCAGGTGGACTAGTCAGACACAAACACTGACGACAATAACGAGTCGTTTTGTGCATCCTAATTTGCGCTACAACCAACTCCTGCCGCACACAAATGTTACATGAATGCAGACAAGAGTTGCTTTTTACCACGACACTGAGATTTGAGATTAAGGCTCTGCAGGTGGACTAGTCAGACACCAACGCTGATGAGAATAGCAAGTTTTTGGCGTATCCTAATTTACGCTGCAACCTACTGTAGCTGCACAAAGATGCTAAATGAGTGCAGAAATGATTGAGTTTTTAGCACCCACTGAGATTTGAGATTAAGGCCCTGCAGGTGTACTAGTCAGACACAAACGCTGACGACAATAGCGAGTCTTTTGTGTGTGGCAGGAGTACGTTGCAGCGCAAATAAGAATACGCAAAATGTTAGATAAATGCAGACAAGAGTTGGTTTTTAACACGACACTTTGTCTGACTATTCCACCTGCAGGGTCTTAGTGCAGCTACAGTAGGTTGCAGCGTAAATTATGATACGCCAAAAGACTCACTATTGTCGTCAGCGTTTGAAGTTCGAGTCTAAGACCCTGCAGGTGGAATAGTCAGACAAAGTGTCGGGCTAAAAACCAACTCTTGTCTGCATTCATCTAACATTTGTGTGCGGCAGGAGTAGGTTTCAGCACAAATTAGGATACGCAAAAAGACTCGCTATTGTCGTCAGCGTTTGAAATTCGAGTCTAAGATGCTAAATGAGTGCAGAAAAGATTGGGTTTTTAGCACGACACTGAGATTTGAGATTAAGGCCCTGCAGGTGTACTAGTCAGACACAAACGCTGACGACAATAGCGAGTCATTTTGCGTATACTAATTTGCGCTGCAACCTACTCTTGTCTGCATTCATCTAACATTTGTGTGCGCAGGAGTTGGTTTTTAGCACGACACTGAGATTTGAGATTAAGGTCCTGCAGGTGGACTAGTCAGAAACAAACACTGACGACAATAGCGAGTCTTTTTGCATATCCTAATTTGCGCTGTGACCTAATCCTCCCGCACACAAATAGATAAAGAGAGGAGATACAAGAGGCGCAGATTGTGCCTTATCAAAAAGACACTGCTCGTTTTTGTGTGGATTATGTGAATATTCACTCACCTTTTAAGGTTGTGAGACCCACAACCAGTTTGAAAGCATAAGGCAGCTGCTGCAGAACCTCCACCGTCACGCCAGAAACCGCGGGAAAATCAGGAGTCAGTCAGTTATGGTATCCACGGTCCGCGCTGCTGCTTTTTACCAAAGGATTTCACAAGAGGTTATTACCATCATAAGGTCCTTTATTCATCAAAACCTACGCGTTTCAGTGCTGTCCCAGTACCCTGAGAAAAGTGCTGGGACAGCACTGAAACGCGTTGGTTTTGATGAATAAAGGAACTTATGATGGTAATAACCTCTTGTGAAATCCTTTGGTAAAACGCAGCAGCGCGGACAGTGGATACCATTCCTGTTTGACTCCTGCCGCACACAAATGTTAGATGAATGCAGACAAGAGTTGGTTTTTAGCCCGACACTAAGATTTCAGATTAAGACCCTGCAGGTGGACTAGTCAGACACAAACACTGATGACAATGACGAGTCTTTTGGCGTATCCTAATTTACGCTGCAACCTACTGTAGCTGCATTAAGATGCTAAATGAGTGCAGAAAAGATTTGGTTTTTAGCACAACATTGAGATTTGAGATTAGGCCCTGCAGGTGAATTAGTCAGACACAAATGCTGACGACAATAACGAGTCTTTTGGCGTATTCTAATTTACGCTGCAACCTACTGTAGCTGCATTAAGATGCTAAATGAGTGCAGAAAAGATTTGGTTTTTAGCACGACATTGAGATTTGAGATTAAGGCCCTGCAGGTGAATTAGTCAGATGCTGACAAACAACAAACTCCTGCCGCACACAAATGTTAGATGAATGCAGACAAGAGTTGCTTTTTAGCACGACACTGAGATTTGAGATTAAGGCCCTGCAGGTGTACAAGTCAGACACAAACGCTGACGAGAACAGTGACTTTTTTGGCGTATCCTAATTTACGCTGCAACCTACTGTAGCTGCACTAAGATGCTAAGTGAGTGCTGACAAGATTTGGTTTTTAGCATGACACTGAGATTTGAGATTAAGGCCCTGCAGGTGGACTAGTCAGACACCAACGCTGATGAGAATAGCAAGTTTTTTGGCGTATCCTAATTTACGCTGCAACCTACTCCTGCCTATAGTGAGCTAAATTAATCCCTAAAAGCACTGTTTTGGGATGGATGCATGAGGTTTCCAGCCTATACACCAGCCCCAGATGTTATGCAGGCTGGTATACTGGCACAACGAAGTTTGCTATATACCCTGCCTCCCTGCCTGCCTGTATACAGCTCTATTAGTCCTCAGAAGGACTGTTGTGGTAATTAGACTGGCAGCCCTACGCCTACACTAGCTGAAAGGCCACAAATCTGTCCCTGAATCAGCAGCAGCTCTTCCTGCACTGACTGTCTGTGGAGCAAAGTGACGAGCACAGCGCAGGTCAGGTCTTACAAAGACCTGATGACGCTGTGCGGCCAGCCAATCACTGTAATGCCACAACCAACATGGCTATGGCATTACAGTGTCTGTCAGCCAATCCCTGCATGTGGGCTGGCTCTGTAAAGAGCGCCAACATGGTGGGAGGTGGACCCCGAGCATAGCAAGAGTATCGCAAGATTACTCGATACTCGCCGTGTACCCCGAGTACCGAGATATTCGTGTGAGTACCTAGTAGTGACAATCATACTCGCTCATCCCTACTGAGGAGTTAACGGCCCTGACCAGATTTTCTATGACTAATTTCAAAGATATTTGGAACCCATGGAAGAAATACAGTACCATGCAAGTCTTTCTTACGCTTGTGCGTGAGCCTGACTAAACAACCCTGACTGCTTGGTTCACCACATCACCTAGCTGATCTGCCTCCCAACTTAGCCCTACTTCCGCTCTTGAGACCTCCTCAATTCTCCCCTCTACACCGACGCTATCTTAATCTCTCTCTATCTATATCCATACTATAATTCTCCAGCCGAAGAATATTCCCAATTCCATCAGCACCTCTAGCCTCATTGGCTACTCCTATACCGACCCCCGTCATTTCCATACTCTCTCCTTTCTCCCCGTCTCTTCCTTCTTCTTTTTTCCCCTTTTCTCTCTCCCTCTTCAATAAGGCTTACCGGTAAGCAATTTCTCACTATCATATTCATGCAGACAAGTCCTACTGGTGCTCTACTGGTTCCAGCAGACATCATGGATTTGGCTACATATCGGATCTCCGGAATCCTACTATGCTAGTAGAGACTTGCTAACCACTGATTTATACTTAACACTTCATTGCAAATATTGTTAGGAACCAGTTTCGAACCGTTTGGTTTACCTACTCAAAATCGCACCCCTAGGAACTACATATCTCCACTTAATCTCTTAAAAGTTCGCCATTAAGATCTTAAAATTGTACTACTGTTTAAATTGTATTATTATTACAACTTACATGATTTTGTTTATTATTGAATATTATGCCAAAGTACTTACAAACATAAACAACATTGAAAAGAAAATCATGGTATCACATAGGACAGCAAAATGTACTCTATACTAAAGAATTGTGTGTGTTGTTCTGTTATTTTGATCACCATTGTGTATATATATATATATATATATATATATATATATATATATATATATATATACTGTATATGTGGTGCCCCTGCGACCAGGGCAGCTACAGGGTGAACTGCAGCCAGACGAGGAAGACAGTTGACTTAAACACACACACACCAACAACACCGACCCTGCGCCCAGAATTCTATGTCAGGCAAGGTGTGGCGGGAATTTAGAGAAGTGCGGGTAGAGATTAGGACAAACCTGGACAATTGGATGGAGGAACAGTACTAAAAACACTGGAACACCAAGTTGGAGGGGTGGATTCCCAGGAGGAGAGGTTCCCTGGAGGATGCAGAACCTTGGAGGCAGTTACCCAAGAGAGAAAGCTTGCTCTAGAGACAGAGGCGAGGGAAGAAGCACCGCCAGCAGACACACCCTACAGCTGAAAACTACAGAATTGTGGGAGAACAACAGGTCCGGCAGCCATCACTAATATAGCTGGCCGGAGGACCCAGAGCTGAGAACCAAAGAGACAGAGGGAGCCTGGTGAGCCCAAATCACACCTGGGTCATTGGAGGGCTAGGCCAGGAAGGCCAGAGAGCTGGCTCTGTAGAGGTGATCGGTGAGACTCTAAGACCCTAATCACAAGACACACCGGCGTGTGGTGCGGGGACTCTATGACCCATGACCTACCTACCCCCGCGGAGTAGGAACACAGCCATCATACTAGGGCTAGTGACCCTAAATCAGAGGGAAGCTACACTAAAGAGCCCGTGACATCCAGACAGAACCCGTGAGCGAGGACAGAGAAAGAGACAAGCAGGGCCTGAAAGATACTTGAGGGAAGCGAAGCAGAGGAACAGTCTGAACTGCAGTAGAACCTGGGTCCCCGGATAGGGGTAAGCATTAAGACTGTGAACTGTAACTTGTCTGCTAAGAACTTGAACAGTAAAGTACCTGGTAAGCTCAAAAGTGCCTAAGACTGTTCTTTACCGTGCCGCTGCAGAGACCTCCACCTGCGGAGCTGCCTTGTGTCCCTGCGTGTTGGCTGGAGAAGCTGCAGGAGAAGAGCCGATGCAGCATCCAGAGTACGCAGCCCCCACTACACCTGTCCCGGGGACATCCAGCCCTACCCATAGAGGGCTTACCACCTATGCTGCCCTTCATCACTGTCCCCCAGCAGGAATACATCAGCGGTGGTCACCCTGACCACCTACTATAGGTGGCGTCACGACAATGCCCCCTTGTAAATAACCTCTTATTATTTTCCGCATCGGGACCACGGAGACGGGCCATGGCACCCTGACATCCCAGAGATGATACGGTCTGGCCCCAAGTACCCTAGTCCCTAGTGGGTGTGACAAATCCTGGCATCATGAACAGGATCCCATGCCCGTTAGATTGGGTACTGTGTGCCTACAAAAACTGTGTTTTGGACTTTGTGAACAGAACCCCAATAATGGCGGCCCAAAGAGACTGACGCCATGTGCTGGCTATGGGGCGTTCCAGAGCCCCTCGTCGTGGGCCAAGCCAGCACAGAGCGGTAAAAGAAGATCCCGCCCCTGCCATTCTTCACTCCAGGGAAGCGTGCTGCCACTCAGAAAAATGTGACTCCTCCTAGGGTTGAATTGAAAAAGACAGCGCCACAGACCTTTGATGGTGCAAAACCACTCCATAAAGCTCCATAAAGCTTGATAAAGACCACAGGAGTGGTCGAAAAGTCGCTTCTCTTGACCATGGAATAAAGACACAAGACTTTTTGCACCATCAAAGGTCTGTGGCGCTGTCTTTTTCAATTTAATATTTTATAATGATCCGGATGTGAACTCTCTGGGGTGGACGTACATCCAGGTGCTGGCTGGAAGTTGGAAAGGCCTAGCAAGTAACCCTTGGTGCTGTGACCAATTACCTTTTTCATTCCTCCTAGGGTTGAGTCAGCCAACAGTGCAGGAAGAATCAGCGACGCCCAGAAAAGGAAGTGGTGAAGAAGCGGCGGACATGCAAGCTGGATGGTAGCTCCTTGGAAGGAGACTTTGAAAACCTGATTATGGATACCCGGAGCGGGATCCTGAGACTGCTCCCGATGGGCCCACGGCAGCTGGAGGTGGTGGACGAACCCGAGCGAGGTCCCTTGCTACAGGAAAGTGGCACCCAGAGGGGTGGCCGCGGCCTACTGACCCGGCCGGCGAGAGAACGTGAAGGCCTGGTGCGTGGAGGAGATCCGTTCAGAGCCCTGGAGGAAGGATGCCCCGGCTTGGCAGAACCATTGATTCTGGCACCGGAGACACAGGAGGTCGAAGGGGAGGTGCTTCGCTGCTGGTGGGAGAATCTCGGAGCGGACCTGATGGGCTTCCCAGGAACGACGAGGGCTGGCAGTGGAGGCAGAGTTGAGATCCAGAACCAAGAAGAATTCTGGAGGCGCTGCCTTGCTCAGTGGGAGATAGAGGAGATTAAAAGAGAGGCCCAAAAGCAGGAGCTGATCACCAGGACCGTGGCAGCCAAGGCAGTGGCCAGAGCAGATCCGGCAGTCTCCAGAGCTCAGCGCCACGAAGGACTGATTGTAACATTCAAAGAGGCTTTCAGATATGGCTTTATTCAGGACCCTGGGGTACAGCAAGAGAAATGTGTAAACCGGCAAGACGTTGAGTCGCATCTGCCAGAGGGTCACCGGGGCAGGGACTTGTCAATCGGAGAGTGGGTATCATGCATCCCGGTACCTGAAGAGCACGGCCCTTATGCGATAAAACTTACAAAGCTACCCCGGAAGGTACCAGCGGCTATCCCAGCGACAAGGAGTAACCCGGATACTACAAGTGTTGCAACCCGTGCGGAGAGACCAGCTGCATCAGTATCGTCCCCAGTGAGGACACCAACCTGCACCCAGGAGACCCAGACACATCTACAAGGATGGCCAGAACTTCCAGCACCAGTAGTGACTGTGTCTTGTGCCCGGCGGTGGATGTTACCCTTGAAGGTGCTAAAAAACTGTAAGTGTGAATGATGCTTTACCTTGGTGTCCCCAACCTTTTCCTGAATGAATGTGTCAGATAATGTTGCTTCTCCCCCCCATTTAAAAAAAAAACTTAGGAGATCATGAACTCTGAGTGATCCGGACTTGAATGTACATAGTTGAGTACACCCTTGTGCTCTCCATAGGTTTTATAGTAGAACTTTGAACAGAGGACTTGAACTTTAAGACTTTGGCATCTTATAAAAATGCAGAAAGAGTCCAAACAAAAACCATTTCCTATGTTTAAGATTGAGCTTCCCATAAAAGGAAGAATGTAGTAATGTTATTGTTATTGGTTAATGCATATAAAAATTGAGCTTTACCAACGGTGCCACCAGCGCTTGGACGCGCTGAGGTTTTTCTCCGGGGGAATGTGGCGCCCTTGTGACCTTGATGGTCACAGAGTGAACTGCAGCCAGACGAGGAAGACGGTTGCCATAAACACACATACACCAACATACACCAACATACACTTGACATCCCAGAGACGATACGGTCTGGCCCCGAGCACCCCAGTCCCAGTGGGTGCGACATATATGTATGTACAGTGTTGGCCAAAAGTATTGACACCCCTGCAATTCTGTCAGGTAACACTCAGTTTCTTCCTGAAAATGATTGCAATCACAAATTCTTTGGTATTATTATCTTCATTTAATTTGTGTTCAATGAAAAAACACAAAAGAGAATGAAGCAAAAAGCAAAAGATTGATCATTTCACACAAAACTCCAAAAATGGGCCAGACAAAAGTATTGGCACCCTTAGGGCCGCTTTACACACACCAACTTCTGTGTCCAACTTCTGAACAGATCTCTGGCTGCAGTGAAATCATGGACACATTGCTCCATTTTGGACACAGCCACAAAATGGAACAATGTGTACATGATTTCACTACAACCAGAGATCTGTTCAGAAGTTGGACACAGAAGTTGGTGTGTGTAAAGCGGCCCTTAGTCTTATACTTGGTTGCACAACCTTTAGCCAAAATAACTGCGATCAACCGCTTCCGGTAACCATCACTGAGTTTCTTACAATGCTCTGCTGGAATTTTAGACCATTCTTCTTTGGCAAACTGCTCCAGGTCCCTGATATTTGAAAGGTGCCTTCTCATAACTACCATTTTTAGATCTGTCCACAGGTGTTCTATGGGATTCAGGTCTGGACTCATTGCTGGCCACCTTAGAAGTCTCCAGTGCTTTCTCTCAAACCATTTTCTAGTGCTTTCTGAAGTGTGTTTTTGGTCATTGTCCTGTTGGAAGACCCATGACCTCTGAGGGAGACCCTGCTTTCTCACACTAGTCCCTACATTATGCTGCAAAATTTGTTGGTAGTCTTCAGACTTCATAATGCCATGCACACGGTCAAGCAGTCCAGTGCCAGAGGCAGCAAAGCAACCCTAAAACATCAGGGAACCTCCACCATGTTTGACTGTAGGGACCGTGTTCTTTTCTTTGAAAGCCTCTTTTTTTCTCCTGTAAACTCTATGTTGATGCCTTTGCCCAAAAAGAGAGAACATTCTTCCAAAACGTTGTAGGCTTTCTCAAGAACGTTTTGGCAAACTCCAGCCTGGTTTTTTTATGTCTCGGGGTAAGAATTGGGGTCTTCCTGGGTCTCCTACCATACAGTCCCTTTTCATTCAGACACCGACGGATAATACAGATTGACACTGTTGTACCCTCAGACTGCAGGGCAGCTTGAACTTGTTTGGATGTTAGTCAAGATTCTTTATCCACCATCCACACAATCTTGCGTTGAAATCTCTTGTCAATTTTTCTTTTTCCGTCCACATCTAGGGAGGTTAGTCACAGTGCCATGGGCTTTAAACTTCTTGATGACACTGCGCACAGTAGACACAGGAACATTCAGGTCTTTGGAGATGAACTTGTAACCTTGAGATTGCTCATGTTTCCTCACAATTTGGTTTCTCAAGTCCTCAGACAGTTCTTTGGTCTTCTTTCTTTTCTCCATGCTCAATGTGGTACACACAAGGACACAGGGCAGAGGTTGAGTCAACTTTAATCCATGTCAACTGGCTGCAAGTGTGATTTAGTTATTGCCAATACATGTTAGGTGCCACAGGTAAGTTACATGTGCTGTTAATTACACAAATTAGAGAAGCATCACATGATTTTTCTAACAGTTCCAATACTTTTGTCCACCCACTTTTTTATGTTTGGTGTGGAACTATATCCAATTTGGCTTTAGGACAATTCTTTTTGTGTTATTTTCATTGAAGACAAATTAAATAAAGATAATAAAACCAAAGAATTTGTGATTGCAATCATTTTCAGGAAGAAACTGAGTATTATCTGACAGAATCTCAGGGGTGTCAATACTTTTGGCCAACACTGTATGTACTGTATACAGTATATTATTACTTTATTGTTGTTATTTTTTTAATAGTTTTACTTTCAATGGCACATTGAGGGGGATAAATTATACATTTGCATTTTTTTCATATTCCAAAAACATTTTTCACTTTTATTTTACATGCCCCTTCAGGGTGCCTCAACACTGCACTATTCAATCGCTCCTACTGATCCCAACCATGAGAATCCACGGCTCTCAAAAGAAGAAATCATCACTTTCTGTGAGTGGTGATGCTCAGGCATCGCTTACATTAAATGAGTCATGATAGCATCCGGGGTCATCAGCTGACTCTACGTTGTCGTGGCAATGAATTGAGGCCCCCGTGATCATATTATGGGGTCGCTGATGCAGGCATGGAATGGCATGATCCCCACCACACTGATTTATAATGTGCTGTCAGTGATTAACAGAGCAATCTAAAGGGGTAATGTGCTGTCAGTAATTGACCGAGCAATCTAAAGGGGTAACGGTGCCAGGTGGATCCCTGATACGCCTGTACCTCTTAGCTGTAGATGCTGGCTTATTAGATCAATTATGAATTATACAAGTCACAGTGTGAGCTCACATCAAAGAAAGGGAATACAACCAAGAACATTCCAGTATGTCCTTGATCATTAAGGAGTTGAGTGTGCAAACAATTTTTTTGGGCCCATTTTTGTGGTTTTGTGTAAAATGAAGTCCAATTTGCCTTTTCTTTCTTACTTTTTTTTGTGTTGTTCAAATACACACAATGGAAATAAACCCGTGTATAACAAAACATGGAATTGCAGTAATTTCCTGGGAGAAATACTTCCTTTTCTGGAACAATTTCAAGGGTGAGAAGGTGCAATTAGAAGAAATGATCCAGCGGTAATCCCAGCAGGAATTGGTTAAAATTGTGAATAAGGATGGGCGAATCCTAAATTACTCGGAATCGCTAGACTCTGACGAGTCTGAGTCCAGGACTCGCTACTCGTTGCGAGTCTAGCAAGTCCAATGTAAATGAATGGGGAACGAGTATTGAAGCGATTCCTCTGCTGCCGGACCCTATAAGGGGTCTGGCAGCGGAGGAAAAACCTGCAATTCCCCATGTTATTCTTTTAAAGCCAGCGGCCAGGGGTGGGCTTGGGGGGACGGGGGTGTGTGAGTACAACGGACCGGCCGGCTACTTACCGCTGCCTCTGCCGCCACCGACAACAGACTCGATCCCCGCCTCTCTGCTTCTGTCTCCGGAGATTCCCGAGCGGTGA